>BQNB010035634.1:0-50723 GCA_026074375.1 Tanacetum coccineum
TACTTTACTAACCAATCCATACCAATTATAGCGTCAAAACTACCAAGTTCTACGGGCATTAAGTCTATGTTGAATGGGTGGTTTAAGAGGTTTAATATACAACCCCTAAGGATAGTGTTTAACCCAATTATTCTCCCGTCGGCTAGTTCAACGTCATAATAGTGATCTAATTCCGTTGGTGTGATATCAATTTGGGAGCTAAATGCAGTGGATACAAAACTTCTATCGGCACCAGTATCAAATAAGATAGAGGTATAGTGGTTGTTTAAAAGGAATGTACCCGTCATAATGTTGGAGTCTGGGTTTATCCTTGCATGCCCTACCGCATACACCTTGGCTGGAGAATTACCACCTCCAACTTGGTTACCCTGGTTGTTGTTGTTCTTCATCTTTGGACATTCCCTCTTGAAGTGTCCTTGGGCTCCACACTCAAAACAAGTATGCTTCTGACCCGACCCAGTGCCCCTCTGATTGTTAGCATTATTGGCATTTGTCATACTCCTACAGTCACAGGCAAAATGGCCAACTTTGTTACATTTGTGGCATTTAGGAGCACATGGATCATCGTGGTGATAGTTGCATTTTGAGCATAGGGGTTTAGATCCCCCATATTGTTTCTTTTCACCCGATCCCGCAGTATAAGCCCTGCCAGTGTTCTGCCTCTTGTTCTGTTGTTGTTGTTGGTTCTGAGTGTTCCTTGAGGTGTCCTCAAACTTCCTTTTACTCTCTATCCGGCGTTCAGCAAAAGTGCGGATTTTCTTATCTATTAGCTCGGTTGCGATTTCAACTGCATCTTGCATTGTCTTTGGTTTAGACGCCACTACACTCCCATGAATTCATGTCGTAAGAACAACCTACATATTTTTTCAATATTTATCAATCTTCGGAAACATCCACCCGCATAACAAAGCCAATTTCTTGGAAGCGTTGGTAAACTTGTCAGTCAGTACTCTCATCTCAGATCCTAAATCTCCATTTCTAGTTTCTTGATTTCATTTTGAGGACAGTATTTGTCAGTCATCATTTTCATGAAGTGTTTTCCAAGGCATACTGTAAGCGGCATCATGACCGACTGTCTTGACATGGTGTCCCACCGTGGTTAAAAGAAAACTGAATGGAGAGTGCAAGTAGCAAACTTGACTTGATTCTCAACTGTACAATTACTGATGTGGAAAATAGACTCCATTCTTTCAAACCATTGAGATAGACCGGCAACTCCTTCCATGCCTTTGAAGTTTAATGGTTGACATTTGAGAAAGTCAGTGTAAGTACATTCACGGTAGTTCATTTTGTCCTTCTAACACCCGCTCCTGAAATATGGCTATCATCGCCATTCGTATTTCTGTCAGCATCACGTGCTGCCAAAGCGGCAGTAACGCCTTGGTTAATCATTGCCTGAAGTTGGCATTAGTGACAGATGTGGTGTTGTTTATTTCTGGGGGTATGTTTGACCTCGTGGCTCTTTTTGGTGCCATTTTCTTCAATCACAAGAAAATATAATACCTATTAGATTTCGTAAAATCATAACCATGACATGACATATACACAATAAGTAAAGAGAGATCACAACACACAGTGAAATATACAACTAAATTGAAGTTAACAATGGTGTAACTAAATCGACATTCATTCATAATAAATTCGATTACAGACATGACATAATACCACCATTCCATATATAAATTGGAAAACATACATGAATGGTTCAGATACAAAATGATCACAACGATTAGGTTACAAGATAAAAGAATATATACAACCTAAAGCCATACTAGCCGGGAGTTACCCGTAATACTTAGTATGCTTACAAAATAACTAGCCATAATATGATCTAGGAACTGCTACCAGCCTCCTCTAGTGCATCCGGTTGTGCAGGACCTTTGGCGGGTCCCTGCTATCTTTCGAACTCTGTCATCTGAGTCTGAAGTCTCTTCAGCGGATTCAGTGCCTCTATGAACTGCTTTTGTCTCCTGCGGTCTGCCGCCAACATCTCTGTAATCGCCGTCTGTCTCCTGCGGTCTGCTGCCTGTAGCTCTGTAATCACTGCCTGTTATGCTACCACCTGTGTACGTAACGAAATAACCTCTGCACGCGCAAGGTCACCCGCATCCATATATCGTCCCCAAGCCTCTCGAGACATCCTGGCCTCATCCATAAGCCTAGCAGTACGAGCATGTGCACGCCTATCCCTATACAGCATGTTGAGCCGACCAGCCATCAGCTATCGCTCAGACTGCTCATCATCCAACCTGGTATAGATCTCGTCTGTATCTTGCCTAACCCTAGTGGTAAACTCTGTCATCCGTCGACCCATCTCTGTGTCCTCAGTCGCTGGTGCCCCTAACATATCTACCAGCATCTCATCCCAAGTGTCGGTGATCCTATAATTGACATATCTCTCTAGATCCCGCATAATCTCCCTATCCATGGTAGCAACAAAACCATAGTCTGACCTAAGACCTCCAATCGGTCTAGCAGCAGCAGACGAGCTCTCTCCAACCTCGTACCCAGGACCAAGAGAGATGCCTAACCTCTTTCGAGGTGTAAGGAACCTCGTCTCGTCCCTGCTCTACGGTCAGTAGGAAGTAATGCAAGGTGGTGTCCCTGATGATGGTGCATCTGTCTGGTGAGTGGGAGAGTATGATGGGTGGTGGTAATGGTAGTGAATGAGAAGTAGATGCAACCTTAGCTCTTACCCGAATCATCGCAGCTCGATAGCCCAACGGATGAATAGGACGAGGAGGTTGTAGATGGGATAACACAAGTATGGTGATGATACTAATAGTGGTGGTGAGAATCTGGTGTATTGTGGTGAAGGTATCGAGGAATGTGATGACGCATTGGAAAGTGGTGATGCAGGTGGAGTAGGCATAGCAAGAAGTCTCTCAACCTCTTCCCTAGGAGGAAGTGATTTCGGTGTCTCAAATGGCTTAGTCTCCTCAGTAGATGGGGCTTGATCAACAGCTGGTAAAGCAACAGCTATAGAGTGGCAGGAGCTGGGTGCTCCTCCTCCTCCTTATCCCCCACAATATCAACATCTTCATCCTCATCATCATCGGATGACTCATCCTCATCATCGCCATCGTCTCCTCCGTCGGCAAGATAATCAGTAGGATCCTCCTCAGGGTCTTCATCATCATCCTCCCTGGATCCCCTCAGGATCTGACTCAGGAACATAGCCTGGTGAATCAGCATAGTGAGACAGCACAGGTGAGTGGCTGCTCCTCAGCTGGAAGTATCTCATCCTCTGGTGGCATGAACTCCGGGTATACAGGCTCCGGAACAAACTCTGGTGAAGGTGGGTACTCAGGACCCGACACATAATCAGGAGATGGCGGGGCCTGAAAAGTAGCTACCACATAGGCATATGGGTCCTCTGGCATCACGGGTGGTCCATCGACTCCCGGTGATCTGATATTTGGCAAATTCGCAAATGGGCTGGACACATCAGTGTATGTAACTGTGGAATCCTCAGAGTCCTCAAAAATAGCTTATATTAGTATTTAATATAAGACTCTTATAGTAATATACATTTATACCATAACATGTATATCAATCCTAAGTGAATCTAGTCTTAACCAACTAATGCAACAAGTAGTGTATGTATATATGTCCCATAAAAATCCCTCTGTATGAATGCAATGTTTGAAAAAGGTTATAGTCCAGCAAAAACATTTGACCTGGTTCTCTATAACCTTGGCTCTTAATACCAATCTGTAACACCCCTAAATTAGGTCGCAGCGGAATATGGGTTGGGGGCGGTACTTCATAGATCAATTGTTAGGAATTATATTTGAGTTGATAAGACAAAACAAGAATGAAACTAAAGGACTAAAATCATCATTCAAGAATTCTACAAGCTGGTGGAGAATTATTGAAGATTTAGTCAAAGATATCAAAAGATCTCCTTATGAAGAAAGAAGATAACAGAAGATCAAGTTAAATGTTTAAAAGATTTATGTTTATCTCTTTGTAAAACCTATTATCTCTAGTATATAAAGAGATACATGTTATAGGTTTTATGCATCCAGAAACGTGTGTGTTCTCATTGAGAGTCGACTAAAGAAAACGCGTGTGTGTACACGTTTGTATATTTATTAGTAGACGTCTATCTAGAGTTTAACCTCAAGGTAATCAAGGTTTTCCTTGATCCCTGTTACAGTTCATTGATGTAACTGTATTAATCATGATCAAATAAAATGGGGCTATGTTGAGATGTTGTAAAAACCTTATTTCAAAACATTTTTTTATACGTACCCTTGTATGAAGAAGTAAAAAAAAAAAAAAAAAAAAAAAAAAAAAAAACAGGATTTGTAGATTATCATGTCGTGAAGAGGAATGATTTGCGCTTATGGTTTTGTTACTACTTGTGGAAAATCCAAGGGAAGCACGTCAACCCGAAGGTGCAGGATATTAGGGTTTTCTGAAAACCATTAGCATAATCGATCAATGATGATAGGCTTGCTTCGTTGGGGGGGGGGGGGGGGGGGGGAGTTTTGTTAATTTCAGAGTTTTTTCATGGTATGAAGCAGAAGGTAGCGTAAACCCTAATTCGAAGTAGATGTTGCATATGTGTTCGTTTATTTTGCTACATTAGGTACTTTGTACAAGTTGTTACAACTTAGTACTGATGTTACTTTATGTTTCTACTGCTCAAAGTCATTTTTCGTATTATACTTCATGGCTGGTATTTTGAGTATTGGAAGGCTCGATTAGTAGTTTGTGGTAATATGGTTATAGCTGTTTTTAATCAAGTTGCATATACCTACAAAGACCCAATTTTGAAAATTACAAAAGGGGAAGAAGATACAAGTTATTAAAGTTGCAGCTATATTATGTGCGGCATGATACAAAGATATACTACTTTAGGGGAAGTTTTATATCATCAGGAGATGGAATACATCTCATGTAACATCCAGAGAATTTCGGATTTTTAAGATAACGATTTTACCCTTTGACTTTTAGGTCTGGCTTGACTTACAAGAACAACCATCTAAATCACGTTTTCACGGCTCGGACCCTAAAGTAATTCTATGTGAAACGACATTCCTGACAACTTTTCAGTTTTTGCCGAGCCTGGAAACGAGCCAAAAAGGGCTTAAAACAGCACCGCAAACATTTTTCGAACATATACAACGCATACACACAAAAACAATTAATTTGTTTTAATTATCATATTTATTTAATAAAAATATTAAAAAAATAGCCTACATTTAATTACAAGCGTTGCGATAAACGCGAATACTCAGTTGAAATCTAATTTTATTTCAAACAAGACGAAACCGTTCACAAAAGAATAACATATATTTTTATAAATGTTTTATAAAATATTTAATGAAACATTATCAAGATAAATACACATTATTATATCAGAAAAATGATTCGGAAAACAATGGCGCAAGTTTCAAGAGTTGAATCATCCGTTAAGTCCTTCAAACGAGTCCCGAACCGCTTTTATCAAAAAGTATATGAAGAAATTACACTTTTTACCCCCAACTTATCTATACTTGTCACAATGATTATAAAGTTTTATTATATATATAAAACTTTATACATTTTTTCTCATTTTTCATATAAAAATACACACACACTTTTTATAATACTCTCTCCCTCCCCTCTCATACTCCACCGCCGGCCACCACCACACCGCCGCCGGAAATCTTTTCCGGCGGGATTTTCCGGCCAACACCAAAAACGAGCTCCATCTCCGGATCTCCCCGATCCACCAGCTCACTTCCGGCCACGCGCCGCCCATCCCCTCCGGCAACCACACCGCCGCTGCCTCACCATGGCAGCCCCACGCACCACCCACTCGCCACCATACACCACCCTCTATCACCTCACCCCATCATCACCACCCCCACGCCATCACTGCCACAACACCACTGCCTCCCCATGGCAGCCGCCGTGCATCACCACCGACACCATCATCACCACCATCATCGTTCCATCATCATCACGCCACAACCACCGCCACCACCGCGAGCCCACAGTCACCATAACACCACCATCATCATCTTATCATCATCATCATCACCCCGTCACCCCGCCCCCACCTCACCGCACCACACGACAGTCGCCACCTCTATGGCGCGTGGTTTATCCAGCCCACAACAGGTCGTCTGATTTGTTACAGCAAGGGCGTTTTGGTTGGGTGTTTTTTCAGCCGTATAGGGTGCTTTGTTTTTGTTGATATTAACACCACCACATGCCGCCACCTCTTGGTGCGGGAGGTTATATTTAAACAGCCGCGAAGGCGAGTTGTTTCGGGTTATTGAGACAAAAGGGGTGCTTGTTTGTTCGGCGCATTAGGTGCGTTGGTTTGGGTTTCCACCAACAAGGGTGCGTCGAGTTGTGGTGTATAAACCACAAGGGAGCGTCGGGTAGTGGAAACAGCAGGGGGGGTTCGAGCGGGTTTTGTATGTGTTCATAGCCGGTTGCGCTTGTTTCGAAGATGAGCACCAGATTTCTTCTTTGGTTCTTAACCCGACTAGGGTGCGTTTGTTTGAGATAAGCAGCCCACCCCCCACAATGGTGCTATTTGGGTTCAATATAAGCAAACTAGGTGCGTTTTGGTTCTTATTTTAGGGTGAGCGTTGGGTATGAGAAACGACACCACATAGGGCGTTTTGGTTTTAATCAGCCGCAAGGGGGCTTTTTGTTTAAGACAGCAAAGGGGTGTTGGGTTGGCTTGATAAACAGCATTAGGGTGCGAGTGGTTGCTGAAAAACAGCACTAGGTAGCTTGGGTTTGGTTTTAGCCGACTAGGTGCGTTTGGATATAGATCAGCAGCTAGGCTGCGTTTGGCTTGGTTGTGGGTGAATAACATCAAAGAGGGCGTTTTGGTTATATCGGGTAAATGAATAAGGGTGCGTTTGGCTGTTACAACAGAAAAGGGTGTTCGTTTGGTTTGTACTCCACGAAAAAGGGTATGTTTGGTTTAGCGAAGCGGCAAACGAAAATAACGAAAGGTTTTTATAAATATTAAAACCGACAAATATTTATTGGTGTTTAATCTGTAAATAAAATAGCTAATTTATTAATTGATTAAATTAAGATATAACGTATATATATATGTTATAACAAGAAACGCGACATTTAGATATGGAACGCAAATAATCACAATATATATAGATATTGATCTAAAGGAAAATGACGAGCTTTACGGAAATGGAAAACGATATATATACGGGAATTTCATGGCGAAGTGTACATAACTTTTATATTTAGTAATGTTTTACTAAAAGTTTATATTATGTTATAAACCGATAAAAAGGGCCTAAAGTTATATTTTAAAATATATTAAAGTATAACTATACAATAACCTGACAACGGACGAAAGCTATATTTTCACATTAAGACGACTGTTTTAGACACGACTTGTCAAAGAAACGAAATATATTTTATAAAATATTAAATAATATTTTATAATGGTTATAAACGATTATCAACATTGGTTGTTTAATTCATAACGTTAAGACATGTGTCTACCATTATTCAAAGTCTTTTTATTAATTAAATTGATTGTCAAACTATCTGGATTAATTAATTATCCCCACTTATTATATAAGACCTGCGAGGTATTATATACTTTTCACTAATCTTTGGATTAATTGTCCTTGTGATATAACTCACGGTATGAAGCATATGCAGGGTTATTTTTCATAAGTAATATATTAAGTATATAAATACACACTTTGGAAACTCGTAAATTTATTTATTTAACCAACCACCAAACCATTACAACGTTAAATCTAAATCTTTATCAACGTGTGGCGTTGATGTAACTATTCATCGGGAAACCCAAATACATTATCATAGGCTAGTGGGACTTAGCCGTTAAGTTAAGCTGCATCTTCTCGGTCAACCGCTTTATACTTTTCATTAATCTTTGGATTGATTGTCTTTGTTATATAATTCACGGTAGGAATTATATAAGGGTTATTTTTCATAAGTAATATATAAAGAATATATATTACACACTTTGCGTATATTTTCAATTTATTTATTTAACCAACCACCAAACCATTACAACGTTAAATCTAAATCTTCATCAACGTGTAGCGTTGATGTAACCATTCATCGGGAAACCCAAATATATTATCCTAGGCTAGTGGATCTTAGCCGTTAAGATTAGTTGCAACTTCTTGATCGAGCCGCTTCGTCTTCCGTTCGTGTTGTGCATATTAGATGCCTATTTGTCGATCGTTCTTCATCATCAAGGTGAGTTCATCGCTTTTCAATCTTTTGAATGTTTATAAACCCGCGAGGGGGAATACATGCTTGTCTATAAACTCTTTACTTACTGGGTCATCTTATAACAATGTGATTGTTTTTAAAGGATATTATGAGTTTCATAGCCTCACTTTTACTCGTTATGGATAAATGTTTTATATATTTTTGGAGTGAAAACATGCATTGTTTTATAAATGGACACAAGTGGATCAATTTTATATTATGATTACGTGTTGCCTAAGTAGGAATAACCCAAGTTGAGCCCCTTTATCATGAATTGTCAATTGCATAGATGTAGTTGTGAATTACATTATGTAAGCGCGAATGTTATGAATATATCTATTTGGGAAATGACCTCCCCGTTCGGGTGACTAGCTATCACCAGGAACGAACGTTATAGCATGTCAAATTTGGGGATGTTTCGGGTTAGACATCTAATCGGGGTAGAAATTACAATATATATTATTGCAAGAAAGATCGTCGAGATTCAGTGTCATGAGCTTAGGAAACGTAATCAGGGTTTCGTGATGTTTGCATTTGTTGTTTCATCACGGGAAGTTTATATGTTGGTGATAGTTGCAGTTTGCTTTATCACGGGGAAAATCTTGTGGTCCTATGTTATACGTTTTGGCGACTATTTGGAGATTTAAATGGTCTGGCATGTTTTGCAACTGTTGATTTTAAGAATCATACATATATTTTGAAAGGACAATTAAGGAATTAAATGGTCATATATACTTTGGAAACTTTTGGTTTATTATTCATATCTAAACTAACCTATGAACTCACCAACTTTATGTTGACGTTTTTAAGCATGTTTTTCTCAGGTGAATTAGATGCTTGGACTATCTGATGTGCATTGGAGTCTAAATTGACAAGATTTCATAATTGGATTTCTACAAATGATCAAATCTCGTTGTGTCGCTTTCAAGCTTTTCATTGTGATGCAATTATGGGACAACTATTATTTTGATTTCAGAAAATCAACGAGATTGTTTTACAAACGACACATTTAGAGGTCGTTCTCTTGTATCTAGCGCTGTGTATTATGAAGTAGCACCCAAGTGGTATTCCGCTGCGTTGTTGAAATTTTGGGGGTGTTACAGATTGGTATCAGAGCACTGGCTATAGAGAACTAGGTTGCATATTTTACCCTAGACTATAGTCGTTTTCACAAACATTGCATCAAACTTTTTCAAAGTGCATACACGCTACTTGCTTATGTGCTTACATTACGTGCTGCATTAAGTGCTTACGTGACATACATATATGTAATATATATGCTTACATCTTTTGCGTATATCGCACGTTTATTTATATAAGAGTTATTTATATAAATACCAGAGCATTTCTTAAGACATTGTGAGTTGCACAATGGTCTCTTCTATACCCCAGACATTGTGAGTTAGACAATGGTCTCATTTTACTTCTTAGACATTGTGAGTTGCACAATGGTTTCATTTCGTTCTCAGGCATTGTAAGTTAAACAATGGTCTCTAAGGACATTATTTTTCTTCATAGCTTTATACTATATTGTATTACACGAAGACCGTTATAATTTTTGTTTACATGGAATTATGTATGAATCTAAGTATTACAAGTCTTGTATGGGCGGGACTTGTAATATGAGGATTGATATGATAATTGCTATGTTAACAAAGCCCGTCATAGTTTTGTTTACATGGAATTATGTATGAATCTAAGTATTACAAGTCTTGTATGGGCGGGACTTGTAATATGAGGATTGATATGATAATTGCTATGTTAACAAAGCCTGTCACAGTTCTGTTTACATGGGATTATGTATGAATCTAAGTATTGCAAGTCTTGTATGGGCGGGACTTGTAATAGGAAGATTGATATGATAATCGCTATGCTGATTCGTTCATAGAGATCTTTACCTTATTTACTCTAACCGAGTACTCATTAACTATCTTGAACTCTATGTTGATCCCGATATAACCATATCAAAAACCTATAGAAAAGCATGTTTTGAACACTCGTCCCATACTCATTAGAGCACATGCATCGTCATGTCATTCATCACCTTGAAGGTTACGTGAGTACGCGTATTGCATCGGGAATTATTAAGTAGGATGATTTATAATCTCTTTATTTAAAAGGATTGGAACGCCTCTTCAGTCAAATAAAGAAATTGTAAATCACCGAACCATAAGTTTATAAATTTATTATTTACATAAATTGGGACGCTTCTTTATGCAAATAATAAATTATAAATGAGTGGGCTTAATGGTATCCACAATGCACCGAGTATGAACCCGAACCGATAATCACCAGAATCCTGGTAAAAAGGTCTAGAAAACCACAATCGTGTCTTACACTCCAGAGGTATTAAGGCCTCATTTAAACTACGTGATCTCTTCCTGAAGTTATTAATTTTGCCGTTACGAATCCTTGCAATCACGAACTGTTCGTGGAACTAACAGACTTGTTACACAATTGAACTATTGGAGTTGCGTCATCCTCGAACTAACGACTGAGTACCTAAATTCCGTCCGGTATATCGCATAAGCTCTTTCGCGAGCTCCTCTCATTTATTGAACTTTATTTTGAGGATATTGTTTCTCGAAGGGTCCTCACCCTCTGCATCCCATCACCATTTGTCATAGTTATTGTCGTTATGGTTGCTGTTGTTGGTCTTGGTGTGTGTACCCAGATTGTACAAACTTTATAAACTAAGTGATGAAACCAACCTTAAACTAAGATAAGCATATGTGATATAGTATTCAGTTGAAATTACTCATTGCAGACAATAGCTTACACCCAATTTAAGTCATGATATTAATTAAGTACTGCCAAGTAAGTTGGGTACTTACATCCATAAGCTACGTTGATGTGAATCATCGAACCTTACAGATAGTACAAACGAGACTTCATCCTCGGACATTTAGAAACTTATACAAACATACTCACGCGACTACACCTTCTTCTTGAGGTTTTTACTATTAAAGAGACTTTCCATATAACGCGGTTTATACCCAGTCATAAGATTGTAATGATATATTTTGAGTACCCATTTTGGACGGATTAAATAGATCCGGACAAACCTTAGACCAAATATTTTTTTGGTAGATTGAGAAGTGTAGAATAAACACCGAATTTTGCTGGATAAAGTTATTGAGCGTCTTGTTTTAAGAAACGAGCTATTAAACCTTAAGTCTTTCCTTGGTCACACAATCGGATAACACAAATTTAATCTCGGGACGAGATTTCTTGAAGGGGTAGGTACTGTAACATCCGAGAATTTTCGGAATTTTAAAGGAGATATAAGTTATTCCTAGGTTGAATTATCAAAAACGAGTAGCTAAATCACGTTTTCGTTATTCGGACTCTAAAGCAATTTGATGTAAAACGACATTCCTGAATAGAGTGAGACAAACTTTTAGTTATGACCAGAGCCCGAAAACAGTCGAAGTGACTGAAATGCCCTCGCAAGATGTTAGAAACGAGGAAAATAATTAAATTATATTTATATTGTTACACTTTTTTATTAAAATAAAAATTATTTAATTAATTAGTCATCATTTTATTCGAAACGTTTGTGATAACGCGAATATACGGGTTTAAAAGATTATTTCTAGTTTTTACTTTCAGACGAGACGTAACGGTTCATAAATAAATATAGTATATTTTTAGTAAAATGTTATGAAAATTTTTTATGGGAAATACTATCAAATAAATACTCAATTTTTATTAGAAAAATGATTTGGAAACACAATGGCAGCACGGTTCAGAGTTTTGAATCATCCGTTAAGTCGATTCAAACGAGTCCCGAAACCAATATTTTTAAAAGTTTCTAATAATTACACTTTTGGTCACCTGTGAAATATTTACACAATTAACCCTTACTATGATACACTTGCCATTTCATTTTATAAGTTTCATATATAAATAAAAATTTATAACTTTTTATTTCATTTTTTACAAAAATTACAAACACACAGACTCATCATCATCTCATCTCTCGCTCTCAAATTTTGGCAGCCAACCGGACACGACCGCGGCCACCGCCGGCCATCACCACGCCGCCGCAGGAAAACTTTTCCGGCGAACTTTTCCGGCCGAACCCCAAATTGATCCTCATCACCCGATCTATCCAACCCACTAGGTCACTCTCTCTCACGCGCCGTTTTCTCCCTCTCTCTCTCGGTTACGCCGTAACCTCCTTTTGAATCCTTAAAAATTTAAGTTTTAAACATGTCTAAACCTTGTATACGTAAATGGACTTTGTGGGTATGTTCTCTAGAAGCCCTCACGAGACTAAACTCGTCCACTTTGGCCACCAAGTGGTTTAAAAGGCTTGTTGCATATGCTAAATGCAACCGTGATTCCTACGAAAGCGAGTTAGGTTTGTATTTCCTGTACACTTCATAATTCTTGTAGAACGATTTTATGCTTTGGTTTGTTTTTGTGATCACAGGGGATAAAGAGCTTGTGGGAAGCCAGAAATAATCTAAAGATTTCTGCCAAATTTCAAATTTTGAAGCAATGCTCAGGGAGTTTCTTGTCTTAATTCTACTCTTTCCTTTTTATTTCATTTCCTTAATGTACAATAGGGACATTGTACAAATCAAGTGGGGGGATAGGAGTAGAATTAATACTTGACGTATGTTTTGCCTTCGATTTTCTAGTTTTCTTTAAAAATTATGCCAATTTTAAATTTTTTGACAATTTTTTCTTAAATAACTAGAATTAATCTTTGCCGAATGCACATTACCTTTTATTATTATTTGGTGAGATTTATGCCTAATATTCCGTTTCTATAATATTACTCAAAAATCCACCAAAATATTGAGTGTGCCGGTAGTATTGTAGACTTTAGAACTTGGCCTGTAAATCATTTCGAGACCTAATTTGTTGATCCCAATAGAATAGATCTTACATAGATTGTATAAGGCTAAGTTGTATAGAATAAATCCAAAACAACTATGATAGAAACTTTGATTGTGAATATCAAAGACTATGCGGAATCTAGTCAATGATACTAAGAATATGTTTCGTTACACTATTTTACCTTAACCTACCCCGTAGTCCATAGTTATCTTTGTTTTGAAATTTCTGGCTACTTAAATCCATGGTTCAGGGGAATGGGAATGAAAATTATATGCATTCGTGGAAGACCAATTAGTTATGATCTATAAAGGGACCCCTACATGTATCTCCACTTCGACATTGTTGTTCAAGTGGGATGTGCGTTTAATTATCGGATGTTGAAAGTGGATAATTAATAGATATAAAACTCCTGTAACATTTGCATATTTATCATGAAGAAAGTAAAGAAAAGAGGGTGAAACAAAAAGCCACCCATGTCCTAAAAAAAGTGTAAAGATGGTGCAAAATAAAAAAATAAAAAATGGAGCTAGTAGCCCATTATTACACCAAGATATCTTAGTAATTATGAAAAATGGAACTAGTAGCCCATTATTACAACAAGTCATCCTAATACTCATGAAGAATGGAGCTAGTAGCCCATTATTGAAGATCAGCTTTTCGGACCTAGACTCTTGGACCCATGGATGGACAGTGGCTAGTTATGACGACCTTAGATTACTTTATACTATTTGTTTTATGTTTTTATATTAACAACCATTAAATGTGTATCACATGTCTATCCTAACCCCTTTATCACCCTTTAAAACCATATTCCCCTTGTTGCTTTCAAGAATTATTTAGACCCTGATTCTAACTGGTGCAGATTTGTGTACTTTCCAAGCTTATGTAGAATTCATGCTTTGACTGTGCAATTGAGCGATCATCCAAAAAATGAAACACTTAGACTATTGGAGAGCTGAGTGACTTTTTATCCTCTTTTCGTGAGGTGTTCGGCTTTGATGTTTTCTAGCATAAGAGTTTTATAAATTCATTTCTTGAAGTTATTCTTGAGAAATCTCTTTATGAAATGTTCTAACAGGTTCTACTTGAGGGTAAGCAGAAGTCAAGTGGGGGGATATTTGATAACATCAAATATTTAATACTTTTTAGTAGCAAAATACCCCCTATATTACTTGCAAATGTTTCACTAATACTGAAAAATAAGATATTTTCTATCATTTTGTAGGTTTAAGGTGAAATGAAGGAAAGTGACAAGAAACAAGGGAAAAAGGACTCAAAGTGTAAATATTGGAAGAATGTTACGGCGTAACTCCAAAAATGGTTACACCGTAAACAAATTATTAGCAGGTACGAAGAGCAAGGACATACTTTTACAGCGTAAACAACCAAATCTGTACGCTTGTAACCATGTATTTGGAAGGAAATATTGCCCAAGATAGATTACGGCGTAACACCTCTTATGCTTATGCCATAACCATTAGGATCTACACATATGGAAGGAAGATCGCATACTTATGGACATTATTTGAAGGTTACGGCGTAACACCATATCTGGTTACGACGTAACAATTGCTTAAATATAAATTACCGTGTAAGAAGGTTACAACGTAACACATTTATAAGTTACGCCGTAACAGGTTCAATACCTATAAATAGAGGCCTCATGCAATCTATTCCGACATCACTTCCTCCACAGCCAATTGGAGAGGCGACAAAGGCTTCCAACCTTCAAAGAATTCCACCTGGAGTCCAAGGGAGATCACACTTTATTTACTTTTTGTATTTAATCGTTCAAATACGAATACTGTAAGAATTATGAGCTTTCAATCTATGATTACTTCTATTTCTTGCTATGTTTCCGTCACCATGAGCGGCTAAGAACTTAAAGTGTTGGCCTAGCTATTTAATTACTGTTGTTATGATATTGTTTCCTGTTAGATTATGGTTTCATTAGATATTCCTTGACTATCGTGTAACCCTAGGTTTTGGTAGTACGGGTGGTTTAGACCTGGCTTGCCCCATTATTAGATTATCTAGTCAATATGGGATCCATCAGGTACTAGGGAGGATCTATGACTCCGACCCCTAGTGTAGGAACTAACCGGTCTCCGCACTTATCACTTAATATACTTAAAAAGCACAGGAACTCTTTCAGAGAGGGTTAATAATCTTTATAGGTTATTAGATATGTTTTGGGAATAGTTGGGATTAATCACTACAACCTGGATATCCTACCTCCTATACGATTTGGACTGAGTCAGAATCGCGGGAAGTATAGGATAGACTGCATATGCATATTCAAGTCTATCGACCTTAGAAACCGCTAATGAAACCATAGTTTAACATTGCACAGGAAAACATTTTCATAACAATAGTAATGAAGTAACTAGGTTAGCACGTTTTCTCTCCTGATATCTCTAACTCTTTTTATTTTTAGTATTTAATTTTATTGTTATTTTAAATTCATTTCAAATCAAATCAAAAACCATTTTCTAAACGTGACATTTCAAATTAAAACTAATTACAACTTAGCTCTTGGGACGACCTCGGATTTACCATTCTATACTACCCACGATCGGGTTCTCTGCCCGTTAGTGCGTTGTTAGGTAGATCGAGTTTTATAAATTTAAAACTTGGTAAAAATATATTTTAAAATAAAATACGCATCAAATAGCATGCATGTTTCGCATGAATACATAAATCGCTAGCTTCAAATAAACATATTTTGCTTGCTTACATAAATCGCTAGATTCAAAACTGCATAAACCCCAAGCTTTAAAAACGTACTTTTTTTGAAAACATCACCAAAAACACACCCTTTTTGATCTTTTATCTTGATTTTTCTTGTACAACTTTGTTATTCTTCTCCTAGATCTTGCTAATAAACCTATAACTTTAACACTTTTAAACACTAAAATCCAGGTCTTTGATTTTGAGTAGAACGAATGCCAAAAAAAACTTAAAAATAAGGAAAATAAAACAAGAAATAACGAATACAACTCATCGATATCACCCTTGGCTCTTGATACCACATGTTTGGCTTATCATTTATCAACTTGACATACAAAAAATCAATGAAGGTTTGTGTGAGAAAAGGTTAGAGTAGAGTACAGGAAAGAAAGGATTTGGTGGCACTTTCACTATGAGAAAATTGAGATGCAAACACCCTCCTTTCATGTAGGTGGCCGTAGCTATTTTTATAGTAAAAGTAAACTAGGACCTAGTTGGGTCATTTGAACCTTTCTTGGGTGAACTTATTACTAATGGGCTTAAAGCCCGAACTTTGGCCTATATAGCTAATTGAATTCCATGTTAAGATTACGTTTCTATACAAGGACTCGGGAATATTTATGACATCATTGTCAAAAAAACCAACTGCAACATATTGCCCAACCACATTGAACGTTGTGTGATGGCTATTTCCATGACTAATCAAAGAATGCATGGAGGTTTTATGGATAACTTTAGTTTAGAAGCTTTTGTCAGTGCCTAACAAACTTGAAAAGATGCTCTAAAAATGCCATTTCATGGTGAGGGAAAGGGATTGTCTAGGCCACATAGTTTCTGGGTCCGGGAATTTAAAGTTGTTAGGGAAAAAATTGAATCGATCTCCAAGCTACCTTACCCTACGAGCACAAAAGCTATTCGCAGTTTCTTAGGACACGCGGGGTTCTATCGAAGGTTCATAAAGGATTTCTCACAAATCGCGCGACCTATGACCTAACTTCTAGAGAAAGACGCTCCCTTCATCTTTTTAGAAGAGTGCATCCAAGCGTTTGATAGGTTGAAGAAAGAATTAACCTAGTCCCCCATCAAGATTAAACCCGACTGGTCACTATCATTCGAAATCATGTGTGACGCTAGTGACTACACTATTGGGGGCAGTATTGGGGCAAAGGAAAGACAAGCATTTTCAGCCTATCCATTACGCTAGTAAAATGATGAACGAGGCATAGGAAAATTACACGACAACAGAAAAGGAACTTTTGGCTGTTGTCTTCGCTTTTGATAAATTTCGTCAATATCTGGTTTTATCCAAAACTATCATTTTCATGGATCATTTGGCCCTGTGGTATCTCTTCGCTAAATAGGATACAAAGCCACGATTGATAAGATAGATACTGTAACATCCGAGAATTTTTGAATTTTTGAATGACGATTTCAATCGTTGACTTTTAGGGTCTGGCTTGACTTATAAGAACGACCATCTAAAGCACGTTTTCATTACTCGGACTCTAAAGCAATTTGAAGTAAAACGACATTCCTGACAACTTTTTAGTTTTGACCGAGACCCGAAAACAGTCAGAATGTGACTGAAATGCCCTCGCAAGATTTTAGAAACACAAAAATAATTAAATTATATTTAATTATCACGTTTTATTAAATAAAAATATTTAATAAAATACTTAGCAATTTAATTAAAAGCGTTTGTTGAGAACGGAAATTTTAAGTTGAAAATCATTTTTCTTTCTTTTCTATTTCGGACGAGACGTAACGTTCATAAATAAATAACGAATATTAATAACGATTATTTTTATAAATGTTTCAAAATATTTGTGAATTAACTATCATTAAATACTCATTTTTATCAGGAAAAATTATTTGGAAAACAATTTGGGCGGCACGTTCGTATTTTGAAACATCCGTTAAGTCGCTCAAACGAATCCCGAACCGATAATTATAAAAAACTATGTTAAAAAGTTACAAAACTCACCCTAAACTATTTGCGACTTGCCACATTAAATTATAAGTTTTATTATATATATAAATTTCATTATATTTCATTTCATTTCCATCTCAAATATAACACACACATATAATAACTCTCTCTCCATCTCCTCACCTTCCCCACACGCCGACCCACCCTGCGCCGCCGGCCACCACGTCGCCGCAGCCAGAAAAACTTTTCGGCGGGTTTCACGTGTTGAGCTTCAAAAAGCTTCTCGTCACCCGATCTACTCGACCATCTACACCACTCGTCCCCACTCGCGCTTTTTCCCTCCCCCACCGGCTGCCACAGCAGCCGCCACCCCATCATCATACACCACCGCCACTCCATCACCCCCACCATCATCATCATCTTCGCGATATCATTGTCACCATCTGTCCACCCTGCGTCCACGCACCGCCATCCCGCTACCACTGATGTACACCTCAAAGGTGCGTCGGGTTCGGGTCAGACCAAACAAGGGTGCGTTTGTTTTTATTGGTCAGCCCCGGGGTGTGTTTGGCGGTGTTACTTATACCAGATAAGGGGTGTGTTTGTTAAACTGTGACAGCAACTAGGGGCGGTTGGTATAAGAAGCAGCAGGTGGTGTTTTGTTCGTTGACAGAAACAGCAGCCAAGGGAAGGGTTGCGTTCGGGTTGGGTTTGCAAAAAAGGGTGTGTGGGTTCGTGGTAGCACCATAGGGTGCGGTTGGTTTATATCGGCAGCCAAAGGACTGCGTTGGTCTTATGGTTATCAACCACTAGGGCGCGTATGGTTGTCGGGTCAGACCCACGGGGTGCGTGGGGTTGCGGGTCAGACCTGGGGAGGGTGCGTTTGGTTTAGTAAAACCACCCGAAAAGGGTGCGTTTGTTATGGGACAGCCACCACCCGAAGAGGGTGCGTCCGGTTGTGGGTTAGCACAAAAAGGGGGTGTTCGTTGGTTGTTATACAAGACTAGAGGGTGCATTGGGTTTGTTTAAGAAATAAGGGTGCGTTGGGTTTATAGCAGCCAAGGGGGGGTGTTCGTTTGGGGGTGGCAGCCACCGCCCTAAGGGGTGTTTGTTGGCTGTGGGTTTCACCACAGTGGGGTCCGTTTGGTTTGTAGCAAATTAGGGTCCGTTTGGTATTATGGCAGCCAAACGGGGGTGTTTGGTTTGGGTTTGGCACGAGTAGGGTGCGTTTGGTTTTGGTTATAAACGGGTAGGATGCGTTTGGTTATGGATTTAACAACAAAGACGTGTTTGGGTGAGCAGATTTACCGTAAGGGTATGTTTGGGTTAATACCAATTTACAATAAATATATTCCAAAATTTTATAAATATAAAATTTTAACGAGAATTATAAATCGTAAATCGAAACAAAAATGGTGGTTAATGGTTAAATAAATACGATAATTATTACTTTGTTTAGTTTTAAATATATATATATATATATATATATATATATATATATATTATATAGTATATATTATATATATAATATATATATATATATATATAAATATATATTTATTTCTTATATATTAATCATTTTAATATTTAGATATCATTATATATATGTATATTTACAACACGCGGATCGATTTGGAAAGTGGAAAAATATTAGATTGTATAAATGTGGAAACCATTATATAAACAAATAAGTCGTACCGGAAAATCTGTAAACCACTATACATAACAAGTTCATTATAGATTCTGTTATTTTAGAAAACCGATAAAAGACGAATATATATAGTCTTAAGATTTCTAAATTGATATTATACGATAACCCGGTAAAAGGGACTAAGATATGTTTTAAAGATATATTAAAATATAACTATACAAAAACTTGACAACGGACGAAAACTATACTTTTACAATGAGACGAACTGTTTTAGACGCAACCCGTCGAAGAAACGAAATATATTTTATAAAATATTAATTATATTTTATAATGATTATAAACTGTTACAAACATGGTTTGATTAATTCATAACGTTAAGACATGTGTCAACCTTTGTACAAAGCCTTTTCATTAATTAAATGGTTGTCAAACTAATTGGTTTAATTAATTATTCACACTTATTATATAATACCTGCAAGGTATATTATACTTTTCATTAATCTTTGGATTGATTGTCTTTGTTATATAATTCACGGTGTAATTATCATTTGGTTATTTTTCTTAGGAATATAAAGAATATATATTACCCACTTTGCGTATATTTTTAATTCATTTATTTAACCAACCACCAAGATATTACAACTTTAAATTTAAATCTTTTATCAACGTGTCGCGTTGATGTAATCATTCATCGGGAAACCCAAATACATTATCCTAGGCTAGTGGGATTTAGCCGTTAAGATTAGCTGCAACTTCTTGATCGAGCCGTTGGTCTTCGTTCGTGTTATGCATATTAGATGCTATCTGCATACGGTCTTCTATCATCAATGGTGAGTTCATAACCTCGCTTTTCAATCTTTTGAATGTTTATAAACCCGCGAGGGGGAATACATGCTTGTCTACAAACTCTTTACTTACTGGGTCATCTTATAACAATGTGATTGTTTTTAAAGGATATTATGAGTTTCATAGCCTCACTTTTACTCGTTATGGATAAATGTTTTATATATTTTTGGAGTGAAAACATGCATTGTTTTATAAATGGACACAAGTGGATCAATTTTATATTATGATTACGTGTTGCCTAAGTAGCGATAACCCAAGTTGAGCCCCTTTATCATGAACTGTCAATTGCATAGATGTAGTTGTGAATTACATTATGTGAGCGCGAATGTTATGAATAGATCTATTTGGGAAACGACCTCCCCGTTCGGGTGACTAGCTATCACCGGGAACGAACGTTATAGCATGTCGAATTTGGGGATGTTTCGGGTTAGACATCTAATCGGGGCAGAAATTGCAATATATATTATTGCAAGAAAGATTGTCGAGCTTCAGTGTCATGAGCTTAGGAAACGTAATCAGGGTTTCGTGATGTTTGCATTTGTTGTTTCATCACGGGAAGTTTATATGTTTGTGATAGTTGCGGTTTGCTTTATCACGGGGAAAATCTTGTGGTCCTATGTTATACGTTTTGGCGACTATTTGGAGATTTAAATGGTCTGGCATGTTTTGCAACTGTTGATTTTAAAAATCATACATATATTTTGAAAGGACATTTAAGGAATTAAATGGTCATATATACTTTGGAAACCTTTGGTTTATTATTCATATCTAAACTAACCTATGAACTCACCAACTTTATGTTGACGTTTTTAAGCATGTTTTTCTCAGGTAAATTAGATGCTTGGATTATTTGATGTGCATTGGAGTCTAAATTGACAAGATTCCATAATTGGATTTCTACAAATGATCAAATCTCGTTGTGTAGCTTTCAAGCTTTTCATTGTGATGCAATTATGGGACAACTATTATTTTGATTTCAGAAAATCAACGAGATTGTTTTACAAACGACACATTTAGAGGTCGTTCTTTTGTATCTAGCGATGTGTATTATGAAGTAGCACCCCAAGTGGTATTTCGCTGCGTTGTGATTTTTGGGGGTGTTAAAATATATTCCCTTTAAAATTAATGGGTATGGCTCCTAAGACATTTTCCTAAAAACTAAGACATCCTTAAATGGCTTAACTTCGGCATCCCTGGCTATGGCCCAATCTCTGGGCAAATGATTATCCTAAAAGTCTCTTTTTGCATAATATGGGGGTCGGGCACTTATTCCATCTTCGCTAGTTCGTGGCTTATATGCTTTGCGTTTTCCTATGGTCGTCCAATAAGGTACATTATCTTCTCCAAAGTTAAGTTCCCTAACCCTGAATATTGACCTAGTTAGTCCTTCTCCTACCGCTATTTTGGCTTTCTTACAATCGATTACGGCATTGGCGGTTGCTAAAAATCCTCTTCCAACTAATAAAGGGAATGTAGGTTCTCTTTCCATATATACTACGTGAAAATCCTCAAATAGCTTTAGTTTTCCAACATGAACCTCAACATTCTTCACAATTCCTTTGGGGTATGACTTAGTTCCATCTGGTAATCCTAGGACATCGTCGGTTTCTTCTAATAATCTTATCTTAAGCTTTTTGAAAAGGTTTAATAGAAGTAAATTCACACATGATCCTAAATCGGCTAGGGTCTCAAAAGGCTTGGAGTCCTCTAGTCTACAAGGTAGAATGAATAATCCGAGATCCTTCATTTTCTCTGGTGCTACACTTTGGATGTATTCAGATCCATTTGTCCATAGTTCTAAACTCACTATATATTTGTCTAGGAGGGCGTCATAGATTGGGACATGAGCTAGAGCTTTAAGAACTGGTAAGTTGAGATGCAAGTCCGCGCACTTATCTTTCAAGGTATTTTCGAGTTCCCTTGTGGTTGGTGTTTCAATTTCATTGGCCGTTAAAGTGTTAACTTGGAGTTGGTCCTTTTGAATATTAGTGGAAGATTTGAAACATGTTTGGATGGCATTGATCGATTTGAAAGAGTTGGAAGAGCTTTAAGGATCCCCCGTTAGATAAGAACGAGTAGACGAGGTCGAATTAGGGTTCGACTTCGGGTTCTTTACCATGTCACTCAGGAGTACTCCCGTCATTTGGTCATTAAATGCCTTCAAGAAAACGTCTAATTTGTTGGTCACCTCGCTTTGATATTGTTTAAAATCGGATTCAAACTTAGATATCTTAGCGTCTTGAGATGCCATGAAGTTAGACATTAACCCTTCAAGATTTTATTGGTTAAAATTTTGAGAGGTGTTGTTGAAGGACCAGTTTGGGTGCAAACCGTGTGATTGGAACTGATTTGGTGGGGTTGAAAAAGTATTTTTGGAATTTTGGGGTTTTCTCCACCTAAGGTTTGGGTGACTTTTTCATGATGGATTGTAGGTGTCACCAAGATTATTTTGCTCGGGTTTAAAAGTGTACCACTTACCTCCCACTTTGTCGGTACGCGTGGATGCATATTCAACAAAAGCTTACTTAGGATTTTCCATGCAATATTGAGTGTCGTGAGGACCACTACAAATTTCACATGAAGAAGCGATTTTGTTCACTTGGATGGGTTGGTTAGGAGCAAGATGAGCTTCCATCAAACGTTAGACTTGATTTTCGAGCTCGATGAGGCGTCAGTCGGATGTACTCAGGACATCTTGAGGCAAAGAGATAGCCTTGACCGGTTTAGCGGAATCTCTTGGGTCACTCCAACTTTCATTGTCATAGAGGGCGAGGTCCTCTAATAATGCCCATGATTCTTCGTCGCTTTTTTCACATAGCTTGCCACCGGCCGCTTGATCGATGGTTCGCCTTGTGATTGGATTGACATGGTCATAGAAAATTTGGATTAGGAGCCAAAGGTCTTCGCCATGATGAGGGACTTTTTGGGGTAAGTCCTTGAAACGAGTCCATGCTTCGGAGAGAGATTCACCTTGGTGTTGTTGGAACATCAAGATGTCATTGCGGAGTTTAGAAGTCCTTCCCGATGGAAAGAATTGAGCAAGGAAACGAGTAGTAAGATCCTCCTAAGTGGAGATGGATCCTGCGAGGAGATGTTCAAGCCAATTGCCAGCTTGATCTTGAAGGGAAAATTGAAATAAACGCAGGCGCGTTCTTTCCTTATTATCAACATTAAGGTCAAGAGAGTCCACAATCTTTAAGAAATCCGTAAGATGTTGATTTGGATCCTCGGACCGAAGTCCATGGAATGAGCATCCGTTTTGCACTAACCGGATGGTGTCGGATCGAAGAGGCGCCATATTGTTCCCATCAGGGAGTTCAATGGTGTTTCGGTAGCCCTTGTGGCTAGGTCGAGAATAATCTCCTAAGGTATGGCACGGAATTTCATCTCATATTGAGGTTAACGAAAGGATTTACGAACAAAAACACAAAGAAAAGATAGACTATAAAAAAGCTAATAATACGGAAATAAAAATCTTACTCAGAAGGATTAAAGTGAGTAGATCTAAGCTAAATAAAATTCGAAACCTACGCTATTCCCTGGCAGCGGCGCTAAAAACTTTGATGAGGTTGTAAATCCCACTTCAGTTTTTCAACTTCCTAGGTAGTGCACCTAACCGTTGTAGTGTAGTATAGGCAAGACACGGGGGTTGTTATCGTTCTCTAGGGGAATAACACAGTGAAGGTACAAACTAAATATAAATAAGATCTAGAAGATTGAAAGAAGAATATTTTTATATTTTTATAATTAATAAAAGCAAGTAAAATATCGGGGGTATGAAGGTGGTTTGATTAATACTAAAAATTAACTAATTAAACTAAGTAAGGAGAAGAGAATTCGTATGATAGGGGAGTAGTGTTTACTTAATCATGCATGGTCCTTGGTATGCTTTTCCTAACTCTATTGCCTTGTCACACTTAAGATGTATGTGTAAGTATTTCTAAGAAGCATGACGAATTACACGAAAATGCCATCTACGTTGTACCTTGCTAGGGCAACACACGTGCAAGGTAGTATAAAGACTATTACACAGCCCCTAGGGAGATATGCGCGCATTAAGATACATTAAGGAGATCATCCACATATCGGTAAGGTAGTATGAAGACTGTTACCTATGGAATCCTTTCTACACAATTATACCGCTCTAAATCTTTGATACACTTAAGTAACTAGGGTTCTAAAGACTAAGCATGCACATACATCAACAAGAAGCAATATAATTAAGATCTACATACCAATTCACATGCAACCATAAGCAAACACTTAAAAGATCTAGCCTAGCATGTTCAAGATAGATGAAGCACAAATATCAATCAAACAATAAGACATATTGAAAGATAAAGGATAAAAGAACTTCACTATTATGAATCAAGCAATTAGGGATGGTAAGAAGGGTTGGGAAACCCTAAAATACTCCCAAAATCTGGTACAAGTCGACCTCCCACGAACTAAACCCTAATCCTCTATGATAATGTACATTTAGAACGTAAAAATAAAGTATGTATATATAGACTCCAGGGCGTGACGACATCACATATTCTCCAAACACCGTCCCCAGGCTTGGGTTTCTAGGGCTTCATATTTGACGGCTGATCTAGACGGCGTCACAATAAATCCAGACGGCGTCGCTTAATGCTTCAGACGGCGTAATAATAAATCTAGACGGCGTCTCTACTCTCTGATCTTCATTCATCAATTGTGTCTTTATGCCCATTTGCCATCTTGTTTGGTTTCTTCCAAAATTGAGCCAAGTCACGTATATTTCCTCCAAATGTCTTCCAAGTGCTAAAAATGCAAAAAGAAACGATTAAACACATATTTAAAGCATTTTTGCATGATTTTAAGGGTAAAATGACCCCGAAAAAGTGTATAAAATTACACCTCATCGTATGTGCATTACTTCAAGACCCAAGAATGGTTAATTTGGGCACCATATTTGCTATCCACAATGGACCCAAGAAACAATGGGTACCACGACCTTGAATTCATATTTGTTTGTAGGTGTGTCTTAAATGCGATCTAATACCGGGCGATTGGATTATGGATAGTGGTTTCACTAAGCACATGACTAGGAATAGAAGATTGTTTACTTCATAGAAGGCGTATGATGGTGGACATGTCATATTTGGGAGCAACCTAAAGGGAAAGGTCGTCGGTGAAAGTTATATTACTCATGACTCCATTTCAATTACCAATGTTGAGCATGTTAGTGGTCTAGCTTTTAACTTGATTAGTGTAGGTCAAATATGTGATGATGATTGCGTAGTTAGCTTTACTAAAGTATATTGTACTATTAGTAAAAATGGTAAAACGTTAGCTAAAGGTCATAAGAGAAATGGACTATTTACTTTCAAACTGGGAGATAACTCCAAACATCAAATTTATCTTGCATCCGTGGTGGATAACTTAACGCTTTGGCAAAAGAGGTTAGGTCACGCCAATATGCGGTTAGTTCAAAATTTAGCTTCTAACGAGCTAGTAAGAAACCTACCAAAGTTGAGCTTTGAAAGACACTTTTGTGATATGTGTGGTATAGGGAGTCAAGATAATGCAAACAATAAGACTAGGAATGAAGTGCCAACTACGAAGGTTTTAGAGTTATTACACTTAGATTTGATTGGTCCATCTCTAGTTCAGAGTTACGGAGGCAACTTCTACACTTTAATGATTGTGGATGATCACTCAAACTACACTTGGGTTGTGTTTGTAGAGTCTAAGGATGATGTCTTAGATAAGTTTAAAATATTGTGTAAAAGACTTGAAAACCTACATGATTGTTCTATTATTTCATATGTAACAAATCATTGTAGTGAATTTGATAAATTATAATTTGAGAGCTTTTGTAAACATGGAATGTTGATGTGTGTCGTTGTGCATAGGTATATTATTTATTAAGTTTGACTATTTATATTTTGTCGACTTTACATATTAACTAACACTAACGGGCAGTGTACCTGATTAATTGTATGTTCGTTGGTAAGTAGGGTGTCGATCACTAAGAATGAGCGTTAATACTTAAGTCTATCGGTATTTTTTGTTATCTAGGTTAGTTATAAATAATTCCATTTAAACCTAAATTAACGCAAAAAGAGGGTTTCAGCCTGAGAGACTGGCATGAGTTTTGGTTTAATCTAAGCTAAATGAGACAAGGAACACAAACAAGTAGATAAACAAGCGATAAAGAAGCGGTCAAGCACTAATGTAAGGAAAACCTATTAACCATGTTTAATCTTAATAAAATGTAGGAATTATTTATGAGCGTAATGATTGTATTACTTCGTTGGTGGTATATAATTCCTAAGCTTAGGTGGGTCTTCTCCCTAAACTCTAGGTCTGTTTTTCAGTTACTCCTGTCATAATTAACCAAACCCGCATAAAGTTCACACCGTTGATTATAATCTATCTATGAGACAACATTGTTGAATATTGAAACACTAGCTCATCGAGGCTTTACCCACTTATGTCTAATTGTTATCTATATGATCGTAGTCTACGGTCCGAGCACTTACCCAAGGAAACATAACATTATGTGTAATCCTAAGTCACCACTTATTCTACCTATTCACTTAACCAAGGGAAAAAAGGGGGCATAAATTTGTAGTCCTAATAATCTAGTGTCACATAGATAAGGTGTATGTAATGTTTATCCTAGACTCTAGTCTACGCACGTAATCCTAGATCTAGTTGAATGACAAATAAAACATAATTAAGACATAAACAAATATGAAGGGATAAACATAATCAACATACAACGAATAAGTTAAACAATCAATATAAACAAAATAAACATTAAATTATCATAAACATGTATTAGCCCATAGTCATTGTAATAATACACAGTATCATAGATGAATGATTAATGTAAACAAAACGTTAAGCTAACCCAATGCTTATAGCAAAGTATAGAGATTACAAGAGTTTTTGTATTGACTTGAGGCACTTGCAGGGCCTTATTGGCTTCTAAAATCGTCTATAGATCGTACTTGGATGGAAATCGTGCTTCTCTTGATAGTTGACCAATGTATCATATACGGCGTATCCCATGATGTGGATACGGTGTATTCTTCAAAGTCAGGCAATGGTTTTGAGTTCGTCAAAGCCTTAAGATATGATGTATTGGTGTCAGAATCAGTAGACTTTCTTTAACTCTTCGTTTATGCTCCAAAACACGTGTTTTTCTCCATCTTTCACCAAATGCTCGATAATAACTGAGATTCATACAAATAAGCAATTAAGTATCAAATCTTATATAAAACAATATAAAACGAGCAATATAAATGGGATAAATGATGCTAATAATGTGACGTTATTTGATGTCATCAAATATCCCCCCACTTGAATCCTACTTGTCCTCAAGTAGACTTTAGAATTATCTTATGAAAATGTATCCCAAACGAATGGCTAGGATTTTTCCTTCAAGCATTTTTATTTAATCATTAGCGCATAAAAAAACACCTCACGAAATAAGAAAATGAAATCACTCAAATCACTCAACTAATCTATGTGGTAACATTTAGTAATTTGCTCAATTGCTCGATCGTGACGAGTTATCTATTATAAGCTTGGAAAGGATACACATCTCTACTACTAAAGCTAAGGAGTAACCACTCTAAAATGGTAAATTGGATGAATATGATAAGGCTTTAGGGTTGGTCATTCTTTTTAATCTCTATCGATACCAATATTCCAGAAAAGGCGACAAAATCATAAATGCACGCCCAAATCCATGATCGCGACACTTGTGATTGCTCACTCCCTAACTCGAATAAGCTAAAGAATAGGATTAAATAATCTTTACCAACAGTAATACACCAACAAGGGCGACAAAACCACACATACACATCCAAATCCATGAATGAGATATATGTGATTGCTCACTCTCTCATTTGCGCAAACCAAAGGTTAAGATGAAGAATGATATAAGGTAGGGATTAGGCATGGGAAACATATATAATTGGTGTAAAAATAAAGTAACAAAACAGATAGATTAAGTCCAACCAATAAACAAAAATGTTGCTAGCTACTTTCCCCACCACAACCTTGAAAAAGACACAAATCATAGACTAACCCACACTTCTTTGGTAGACATGAATTAGACTCAAAGATGTCTAATCATCCATAAAAACAAACCTAGTTGGCGTTCCCATAACAACCAACTCCCAATCATCCATACTATAGTACAACAATAGTGGAGATATCTACCACTTGATACAAAAAATACATAGTTGGTTTATATTGCGACCAACTAAAAATAATATACAACAATAATTTACATAGTTGGTTTAAAAAATGTACCAACGAATAATCGATCATCTCATAAAAAAATCGGTTACATTTAGACGAAGCAATTATCTCACAATCCTCACTTTTTTTCTCTCTTACATTGTTTTGTATTTTTCTATTATATATATATATAACTAGAAATCGAATAAAGGTGTAAAATTTCACCACTTCACGATCATAATAAATCTAGATAATAATTCCATAATGCTCATGTCTCAGAAAAAAAATAATAGCAAAAGTAGTAAACACACAAAAAATAAAAGAAACTACTTTCACATTCCCATTGTAATGTGCAATTCCCGACTGATAACACCTTAATTATACATGCTTTTGGTGACGTTATTTATATATATTTTATCATTTCTTATGAACATTCGATACTTAATAGCATGAATTATGTGCAGGTTCACTTGAAGTCATCCCGAGCTCAAAAGGAACAAAGTTCAAGTGTTTATAATTATTGAAAAGCAAAATAGAAGAAAAGAAAAGGCCAAGGCTGAAAAAGACCTAAAGTACGCCGCACATTTCCTTTGTGCGCCGCACTTCTTATCGAATCCAAGAATTAAAGACTATTTAATGAAGACTGCATTAACTCACCAAGTGCGCCGCATATTTTCCAAAGTACGCCGCACATCCAAGCATCATTTAAGAAATTCCCACCGACTTAGCCAAAGTACGCCGCACAATATTTGTTGTGCGCCGCACTTCGACCCCCACTCAACCTATAAATAGAGGACGAATTTTCACTTCCAATTCATACCTCACTTCATTCCTATCATCCCTTTAATCATATCCATCTCTACATATCTCAATCCCATTACCATTCCATCCAAAAACACCACAAACACTTAAAGATAGAAGATCAAACCACGAAGAACGAAGAAGAACATCATAATATTTAGTAGAATAAAGGTTGTACTATGATTCTATACTTGTTACAGGTAGAATTTTGATCCATATTCTTACCCGGACATAGTATGTTTCTTGTTTATCAATTTGTTTTTGTTATGAACTTTATAGCTATGAGAGGCTAAATCTCTCATGACTACTCGGTGAAAATAATATAATGAGTAAGCATGTGGTATAATTACAATCTTGTTAATCTTAAGCTTATGTTATAATCCTATCGTGTCCAATCTTATAAACTCTGATTGTCAACTTTGATTATATACTTACACCGGTATAGGTCGAAAGACCCATTGTGAATTATATGGTTTTAAAGATTTGTCTTTGATCTTTATCGTCTGTGACGAGAAGTCCACTTATGTTATTTGATAAACAGAATAGATTTGATATAATAGTAACTGGATTATTTGAGTGACACATTTGATTGAGTTAACTAAACATAAGTCTTAAGTTAAATAAGTGAATTTGTGAAAACATTTTCTGACGAGAAAACACTTGTATAAATTCAAGTCCCAAAGTTTGAGATCGTAACTAGTATCATTGCTTACGAATTATATGAAATTATCCGAGTAGTCATCTTTCTCATTATTGAATTAAGTTCAGTTTATTTTTTTGTTAAAGTTTATTTTTCAGCTGATTATTCGACACTACGCAAACCCTGTGGACGACCTGGTCTTACCTAAAAATATTATACTACATACGTGGGTTATACTTTTACTCGTGTGTTTCCATCAAATAACCAGTAATCTCAGTATTATAAATTTAGAGCTTTTGAAACACATCATCAACCTAACCAAAGATAAGAAATACGCATACGAACACAGGAAATACATACTGTTACACAAAAGAAACTAGCAACCAGCCACAGACTTAATCCATAGGGTAGGATAAGGTGTAAAGGTGTAACAAAACATATTTTTAATCGTGTAAGAAACGAAGGAAATGGCTCATAAGGTTTTTCTAGGGGTGTTTTACTCTAAAAATGAGAGTAAACAAAGGGTTTTATACGGGGGTTAACTAACCAGTGAAGTTAGTTAATAACACATAACATATGTAAATGGAATAGGCTTTTTGGGTTAATCCTAGAAATTTACCAATCTGGACAAGTTACTCCAAAATAGTTATTATGGTGGTCTCGAATAGTATACCAAGCCAAGTTTTAAAATTTGCTATAGTCACCGGCACACTCATAGATTTGTGGAATTTTTGTATAATGGGGGAAACAGAATAGGCTTTAATCATCACAATATGGAAATAAGGGTTACATCTGGGTTAGGCAACTAATAATTTCACTAAAACCTATTTTTTTTAAATTTAAGCATAACTTAGTCATATTATTGTAAAAATAAGCACGAGTAGTGTTTTAATTCTTCTCCCCCACTTGAGATATACAACGCCCACGTTGTATAAATATAACATGAAAAACAAGAAATATAAAGAATTAGAACGAAAAACTTCCCTGGGATTTGCTCGGTATGATCCTCCAGGATTAGTATATGAACAACTATGTGTGTTGTGAAAAGGGTCTCAATACCAGCATGACTACAACACACATAAGATTTCAGATAATATGCATACCACCAATTACGTTCAGTACGTTCCTGTCTTAACAATACAGAAAATCATAGCAATTGCATCTCTATATAAATTTCGGTTAGAAAAGCTAAAAACTGTACAGGACAGTCGATACATTGTATCCATGTTTCAGGATACACCGTATTGAACCCTGTATGAAAATAATCCAAATAAGGGTAGAGGTCAAATACGCTGTATTCGTAGTTATGAATACGTCGTATTGACAAATGTGACAATAAAGTTTTAAAGTACTGTAAGTTAGTTAATACGCTATATCCATTGGGTTGGATACGCCGTATCGACATCCTGGGAAGACAGACTCGACAAAAATTGAAATTACATTTTGGGTTATCTCTCAGCAAGCACTTTTGTTTACAAAAAAGTCTTTAAGTTAGACTTCCTTCAGCTTCAGTCAATCTCGTGTACGCTCACGTGTCCACGTGTGATCCATTCAAACATCCTCATAATCTTAAATTCATGAATGACCTTCAACATTCTTGGATATTGACACAACATAGACGGAAATGGAAATTCTTAGAATATCCACACCATAAATGTTTGCTGAACTTACTGCCGGCATGACTCCATTAACCTATCTTTCAAGAGGAAATCAAACTAGTCATATCATAATCATAATATACCAAAAGATATAATAAGTATCATATCCAAATACATCACCATATAAAGAAAATAAGGATAATAAACTGTTCACAAAAAGGTAAGAGCACATATGTCCAACAGTCATGGTGATCATGCATCAAGCTAGGTCTGGGACTGAGTCTGCTGAGTTGAGGTGCCTGCACCATCGGTCCTCTGCCTAACTTTACGTCACTCAAACTCTCAGTGTGTATAAGGGATGATCCTACCATCAAACCTCTGATATCTCATGCCCCTCTCATCTATAAGCTCGATCATGTGATCTACCATCCAAGACGAATACCTGGCATGCTTAGTCGTCAGCCTCTCTATCATCTTACGCTGCTGGCTGAGGCGCTGCCTTATCTGCTGCACCTTTTCCTCAAGTCTTTGTAGTCTATGTGCAGCGGTCCTAGGAGCGGGAGCAGCTATTTGAGGCATCTATGGTGCCTGCTGAGGTGCTGAATCAGCCTGAGCATCCTTCTGATGAGCATCTTGAGGAGCCTTAGGATCAATCTCAACATCTCTACCCGCAGCTCCAACCTGCTGCCTCTATGGACCCATAGCAACCCAAGCGACTGTATCAACAAGTCTCTTACTGTAGGATATTAGAAATCATAACACAATCGAATGACTAGTGGATTAGCCAAGTTCTAGAGAGAGAAAGTGAGAGAGAACTTTCTATAGTGAGAAAATGAACTTGTATTAATGAAATGGCTAACCCACCTCTTCCATGGCATGGAAGAGGCTTTTATAGTAACAACTAAAACTGGCCTAAGGCCTTGGTAAGGGCTAACACGTTGGGTTTAATACCCAGCCCATTACCGAACATTATACATTAACTACTTAACTACGAGCAACAATAAACGGTAAAATACACAGGGTGACCGAGTCTTTTTCTAATATCTAACAATCTCCTCCTAAGGGAGGTCACCCCAGAAAATACTAAATTAAGCTCAGCTATCTATTTCTTGTGTGCAGCTCGTAGTCTTTGATTCTTCATGCATTGATTTCTTTGTACATAATGTAGTAGTCGTTGAACGTAGTTCCTTTAACTTATGTAATCTTTGAGCATTCTTTGAGATCATCAGCCACAGTAAATCTTCAAATCATCCTTGTGGTAGAATTGCATCCATGTGATGTTGTGACCTTCGGACCGGCATGCTCACACTTTTCTGGATCATGATAGCATTCATCATAGTTACGGAAGCTGTGTTTTAAGTCTTTCAATTATCATGATGTCTTTGATTAGGAATATTATGTGTGAGCATGGGGTTGCGAATTGACATGTTTCTTGCCAGCAGCTGCTACTGTCGGGGATACTTGCAAGTATATGTTAGTAATAAATAGACGAAAGTGTCTTTGTTCACTTTCGTCGAATAAGGTTACAAGAACCACGGTTCCCCGTTAATCAGTATAAATAATGCCTATAATCAAGTAGAATTCCGAAGAATCTCCTTGACAGGGTTTCCCAGCTGCACTAGCCATTCTTAAACTGGAGCGTCTCAAAGTAGACAAAGCACGGAGTGAGTGAACCAGTGAGTTAAAAACCCACTGATTAATGAGAAATTGATTTAAAAATCAGTCGCGTGTCACTTAAAAAAGAGTTTTTGTGTCACATCGACGGTTTTATAACATAAAATCAAATTTCATTAGAAACTCATTTGTTTTGAAAGATATACACAGTCAATGTCCTCGAAAATCAGTTGTTGAGCACATCGAAAGGTTTTCCAAAAACTACTCGTCAATTCACTGCATGGAACAAGTTTGATTCATAAAGAATCTAACCATCGTTGCTTTTCATTTGTCACAAGTTTGAACCATAATGGTTCTCACATGTCACCTACTAAGAGCTTGTTTGATGTTGGCTCTAGAAGGATTCCCATCTTCATTGTGAGTACTTTCGTATCACTCGGATGTTCTGGCAATACCACGAGGATAATACGTAGGACTCTTGAGATCTTACTTGTAATCATAGTGTGTGATGAGCAAGCATAGTTTGTATTAGTGTCCTAATGAGATTTATGGATGATCTCATGGCTCTAGACTCTATTGTGCACTTTTTGGTTTTTAGTAGTCGGAGGCTGGAGCAGACTACCACCTTTTCAATATCGACTAACTCGGAGTGAGAGAGACGATAAAAATGCATTGATCTCCATGAGAAATGAATCAAGAATCCTTTGAGGGATCTTGAGTGGCTAGGGAGGGTTGTGCAGCGTATCACTAGGTCCATGATACTTGTCTTCAATGTCAACAGTCAACCATGTGATTCTGATAGCATGTGTAGTGACCCGGTTTTTGCCTAATGTTTAAGGAGGGCTGCTTTCTTTTCACCCTTTATCTTAACATTTTTTTTCATTCTTCAACCCCTTGAGTGCTTTACCGAGACTTCATTACTAGTACCTTGTTGGGTGTGTTCCAGTACTAGCTCCATCTCAGTCTGCACTATTCCCTTATTCTCACATTACTCCTTTTGTAATCATACCTAAGGACTTCTACACTAACTAGTGGATTGTCCCTGGGTAGATCCCTCCGGCTCTGGCAATGTAAAAACCTTTTATTTAATCGAGTATAATACTAGATACATCATATCTTCATACACAATCGGTATATGCGAACAAGTCATTTTCCGTGACGAAAAACAAAGGACGAAATAAGTTACACTCCTCGTGATATAATTCTTCAATCCAAAATAGTGCATTATCGTACAAAAACCCCCTATGGTCATTATTTATCTAATAATAGGCCTTTGTGAATGAAGGTGAATTTTGATAAGGATTGTTTTAGTGTAATATATTATGTTTGTTGTGCTGCGATTGTCAACGGATAGCGGGCTCAAAAAATACACCATACTAACGGCCGTCTAAGTAATAAAACCCGGTCACTTTTACATTACCCGACAACATTTTGTTTTACTACCCGGCTCATATCCATTAATACTCGGACTAACCAATAACACCAGCCCAACAAACTGTAGTTACTTCATGCCCAAAAAAAACATAAAAATCAGCCCAGTATACACATTATACTCACTTGGTCTGCATGAATGCCTGATCCATAATTACAAATGCAGCCCAAACCAATTCTAAGCCCAAGATGTATAACAAAAACTTGGTCCAAATTGTGTTGTTGTGGCTCAGTCCAACTCATATCATCACAAACGGCTCAATATTAAAATTACAACTCATATCCATAAATCTCGTGAGCGGTCCACTTTATTTGTGTAAAGGCCCAAGCAGCCAAAAGCTATGTTGTTCGATTCATCCAAAACTGAATTTGGGTTCAGGCCCATTTAAACCACATTCGACCCTAGTTTTTAGGATATATAAATGCAGTCAACACCCTAATCTCACTCCAAAAACCAATCCCAAACATAACGCCCCCATATGATTACTTTGGATACATCTAGAGAACACTAACCATCAATTGTCATCTTACACATCTCGTATCATCATCAAACTACTCTAACCTTTGCTATCACAAATCAACGCGACCAAGCTAAGACCAAGCACGATCTCTTTCACATCATATGAATCTATAGCCTATTTCATCCATCTATCAATTCAAACGCCATCCTTATAACTACCAGTTAAAGCACATCAACTGCTTTTAGATCATTCCATAAATGATCAGACGCAGCAAGCATATATATCTTATCACTTCATTATCAAAATGGTAACAAGGTGGAAAGACAAACACATCGCACGTCATACATCTTTCTGCTACACGAACACCATACCCATCAAGTTTCTTCATGAATAAGCATCAAGATCTCATAACGAGGTCTCGGGTAGGTTTATGTCTTTTGTTTGTTTTGAGTGTCATTGAAACAAAGAGACGATTTTAACATAGTTGTTAAAAATCGTTCTTTAATTTCGTAGATTAAAAGGTTGTATAGCCTACAAGAATCGATGATGATATCTTTCGTGTGCTTGATCACATTTAATTGCACAATACGAACTTAAATCTGAGATCAATTTTATAGTTGTCGTTACATTTCGAGTCTTGGATATTTTGGATGGGATAAAATTTGTTGATGAATGTTTGATGAGGGTTGAGGTTTTGAGTCTGTCTGGGTCTATCTCTTTTTTTTTTTGACTCGAGACACAGTGAGTGACCCGGGTCAACTCGGTAAATACCGAGTTGACTCGGTTATGTTTAGATCGGCTCTCAAATGACATACTAGATCGGTTCTTAGTTTTGTCTAGTTCGGTTGTTGCGTTAAATGAACTCGTTCGGTTTGTTTGAGAAAGAACTCGATCGATTGTAGTTAGAATGAACTCGTTCGGTTGAAAAGGCTTGAACTAGTTCGGTGCTCATTAGAATATCACTCGTTCGGTTCCACTTTGTTGAAAAACTGGTTCGGTTCTTGCTGAGTAAACTAGTTCGGTCCTCAAGTGTGTGGCTCGTTCGGTCTTTAAAGAAACAACTAGATCGGTGGACTTAAATATCAACTGGTTTGGTTGCCTTGATTTTTGAGACTCGTTCGGTCCAACTCAAGATACTCGTTCGGTCCTCATGGGTAAACACTCGTTCGGTTCCACTTGGTTTAGACTGGTTCGGTTATGTACCATCGTCCCTGCCTCGATGCAGAAACCTTCTTTCTTGTCTTTAACAGTGAACAAAAAAATTCAAAAGACCCATATATAACCAAAACAGGACCAAACCAACCTCATAAAAAGTATATAAAAATAAAGGAAAAGAAAACTGTTATACAGTACAAAACTGTTACACAAAAAAAAAACTATTCGTGCCTTTACTGTTTCAGAAAAAGAAAAAAATATTCTTATGACAAAGCATAAATCACCACGAACATAACACACAATACAAAACACCCCCGGTTAGCTCTTGATACCAATTGTACGCGTTTTAAAACACCTTTTCGGGAGGTCTTGGTTGATCAAAATAAACTAGATAAATCATTGTGTAGTTTTAGTGAGAGAAAGTAAAAAGAAGGGATGAACACTAAAAGGTGGAATATTAGATTGAAAGGAAAAATAGAAATATGAACATCCACCTCCTCATGGAGAGCCATGAGGGGTATTTATACAAGAAACAAAGAGCTAACTATTCCTAGTTAACATAAATGACCACTGTCGTGGTTCGTAGTGTCCAAAAACTAGTACTAATTCAGTGTACGACGCCATGCTTCACTGAAGTGAGGTAACAGGAGGTCACCCAAAAAAAATACTAAATTAAGCTCAGCTATCTATTTCTTGTGTTCAGCTCGTAGTCTTTGATTCTTCATGCATTGATTACTTTGTACATACTGTAGTAGTCTTTGAGCATAGTTCCTTTGACTTGTGTGATCTTTGAGCATTCTTTGAGATCACCAGCCACAATAAATCTCTAAATCATCCTTGTGGTATTATTTCCTCCATGTGATGTTGTGACCTTTGGACCGGCATGCTCACATTTTTCTGGATCATGATTGTACTCATCAGAGTTGCGGAAGCTGTGAAATAGGTCATTTGTTAATTATGATGTCTTTGATTAGGAATTTTAAGTGTGAGCATGGGGTTGTTAATTGACATGTCTTCTTGAGTAAGATACTAGTACGAGATACGATATCTCGTCTACCGTCAGGAATTTTCTGCAAGTAAATGTTAGTGATAAACAAACGAGAGTGTCTTTGTTCACTTTTGTTGAATAAGGTTGCAAGAACCACGGTTCCCTGTTATTCAGTATAAATACTGCCTGTGATCAGGTAGAATTCCGAAGAATCTCCTTGACAGGGTTTCGAAGCTGTGCTAGCCGTTCTCAAACCGAAGCGTCTCAAAGTAGACAAAGCACGGAGTGAGTGAACCAGTGAATTGAGAAACCCACTGATTAATGAAAAATTGATTTGAAAGTCAATCGTGTGTCACTCAGAAAAGAGTTTTTGTGACACATCGATGGTTTTATATCAGAAAATCAAATTTCATCAGAAACACATTTGTTTTGAAAGGTATACACAGTTAATGTGCTCGAAAAATAATTGTTGAGCACATCAAAAGGTTTTTCAAAAACTATTCATCAATTCACTGGCTGGAACAAGTTTGATTCATAAATAATCGCACCATTGTTGCTTTCCATTTGTCACAAGTTTAATCCATAGTGGATCTCACATGTCACCTACCAAGAGCTTGTTTGATGTTGGCTCTAGAAGGATTTCCATCTTTATTGTGAGTACTTTCGTATCACTCGGATGTTCTGGAAATACCACGAGGATAATGCGTATGACTCTTAAAATCTTACTTGTAATCACAGTGTGTGATGAGCAAGCATAGTTTGTATTAGTGTCCTAACGAGATTTATGGATGATCTCATGGCTCTAGACTCTATAGTGCATTTTTGGTTTTAGTAGTCGGAGGCTGGAGCGGACTGCCACCTTTTCAATATCATCTAACTCGGAGTGAGAGAGATGATAGAAATGTATTGATCTCCGTGAGAAATGAAACAAGAATCCTTTGAGGGATCTTGAGTGGCTAGGGAGGGTTGTGCAGCGTATCACTGGGTCCATGATACTTGTCTTTAATGTCAGCAATCAACCATGTGATTCTGACAGCATATGTAGTGACCCGGTTTTTGCCTAATGTTTAAGGAGGGCTGCTTTCTTTTCACCCTTTATCTTAACATTTCTTTTTCATTCTTCAACCCCTTCAGTGCTTACCGAGACTTCATAACTAATACCTTGTTGGGTATGTTCCAGTACTAGCTCCATCTCAGTCCACACTATTCCCTTATTCTCACAATACTCCTTTTGTAATCATACCTAGGACTTTTACACTAACTAGTGGATTGTCCCTGGGTAGATCCCTCTGGCTCTGGCGGGATCATGGGAACGAGTACCTAACCTTACCATCCTTATAACTCTGATAAAGTAATTACAGGGTCGGTCTTTTGGTACAGTTCACCTTGCCATAAACCATTTGAAAAATCAACCAAGGTACTTGTGATATAAATATCAAAGCCATTGTACCTTGATTGTTTTGATTATATTTAGAATCGCTCCCCTTCAACACGTACATCGATAATCAAAATTGTTTGGCACATGGAGGGAGGAGTACCTGCTTGAGTCTTAATAGATTACATTTTTATCAGATTTCATATTAAAATCATATTCTCTCCCCTGATCAAAAATTTCAAACCCTTTGAGATTTAGGATCTTAATTGATTTAAATATGTTAGAGAAATTTGGGAGAAAGTGTGGTCTGATTAAATACAAGCCGATATTAGAACCGATATATGCTCCCCCTCAATTAGTGAGGGAGTCTGTTAGTGTCAGTTATGATGATTTTATAAATGATTTAGAGTTTAACGAGAAACTCATGAAAAATTCATAATTGACACATAACACTGATAACTACATAATTATATAATGTACAAAGTTTACAATATAATACACATGATATTGACCTTTTAAATGGAATGACGATATCATTCAGTTCTCTAAAGAAGCATGTAGTCAATATCACGAACACGTCCACCAACAAAGCATTCCAGGTTCCAGTAAATCCTTCTTGTCTTTAGTCGCCTTTTAATAGCCGTAATGAACTCTTTACTCCTTGTCACGTCCTTTTCAGTCCAGAAGCGCATATTCATACCCGGATTGAGCCGCTTGATCTTAAATTCCTTGTCTCTATAATCCAGTGTTTCCAAAATACGTGTCAACGTTCCATCACTAAACTTGTATATCTCGTTAAACCGCATGATCTTTCGTTCATTGTTGTTGACCGGGAACACGACTGCTCGAGGAGACTCAATGATGGTATAATCATGCTTGAACTCGTATCCTGTAGCATCCCATCCTGGTTTAGTGAGGTTCAGCTGAGTTTGGTAGCTTTCAATACCGAGTTGGAAGTCTTTAACCCGCTGTCGAATCACTAAGTTTTGGGTCCACAGCTTGACAACAGTTGATAGCATCCGTTTGTCTGAACCAGAAAGACGATCGAGATGACCTTGCAAAAGGAGCAAATTTAGGTCTTCAAAGTCACTAGGATACATGTTCTTGAAATCCTTTTTAGCAATCGTGTGTTCTTGGTGATCAGCTCTTCGGAGGAAAAATTTGCTCAAGTAGTCATATCCGTATCTTGAGTAGGCTTTAATTCTTACGACACTGAGAATCCCCATGTGTGTTCTAACATCTTTTCGATGTGACAGAGAATCATGTTTGTCAATGTAGAACTTCTGTCGAGTAAACCACCAGTGAGAGATGCCATATTTCGCACTTACTTCATAAGTACACACATCATCAATCCACATTTGCTCAGGCACTAGTAATTCAAGACTAAAGTCAGGATAGTTTGCAGCCTTCATCTTGGAAATCGAGAGTGCAGGACAACTTCGTCTAAAGAGTTAAAAATTAAATTAACGTCCCCTGTAAGATTATGATCATTATTGTCAAAAACCTTTAATTTCGTGTTTACTCCTTGATTGTTCAGAAAGATCATTTTAAAAGAATTATTAGCACATTTCTCCCCCTCAAATAATGTCCCATTTTCTATTTAAAGAGCTGTGGACATTGTTTGAGTTATAGGAAATTCTTTTAAAAAATCTTTTCTGATGAAGACTTAGATGACTAAGCTGAATAGTTTTGAAAGACAACATCTTTCCATCATGGTTACACAAAGAATTTTCAGAAGAATCATAAACGGAAAATTATTTGGATAAATAGAAGACTCCTCATTTTGATCAAGAATAATGCTTGAAGCGTACATTATATCGAGGGTGCACAGATATGACGTAATCCATGCCCGGGAGAACTTAATCACCCGTTGTTAGGAACAGCCGTCTTTTTGGCGACGAGTGCTTTCCTTATTTTGAAAATCGGGTTGCAGTCTGAAATAACTGACAATCCATAAAAAACATTTTTTAAAAGCAGTTTGAACTTCTGGTACAATACTTCTGCTGAACTTCATTAAAGACCCGTGTCATTAATGAATTACATTTCTATCCTGTAAATGAAATTGATAAGCAGAAGACAAGTCCTTGAAACTCTTTTTTGGTATTTTCTATTTTATATTTTTGTATTTGATTTTCTTGGTTTTATATTTTTCTATTTTGTTTTTGAAAAATTTAAGTAAACTGTATTTTTTATTTTGTTTTTTTTTTTGTTTTTTTTTTTTTTTGAAGGTTTTATATTTTTGTATTTTCTTTTTGAAAAGTTTAAAGATATTCTTGTTTTTTTTTATATTATTCAATTTAAGATGATGTGGACCTGAATACCGAAATGAAGATGCCATTCTGTTCGTTGTAGAAGTCTGCAGTCAACGTCTCTTAAACTTCCACTACCAAGGCTTTCGAGGCTCCTGAATATTCGTCTTATTTTGAGCAACCTCATCATGAAGCTTTGATAGCTTCCCTAATATATTCCTAACAAGTACATAATGATTAAGAACAAGAACTACCACAAAGCTTCCAATGCTGATGATGTCTTTAGTGGCCTTTAATCTACTTGAAGGCACAACTTTCTTCATACACTTCTGGTCATCTCGAAGTTTCTGAATTAGCTACATGTCTTGAAAAACTTTATTTTCCTGCACTTCTGGTTATGTCGAAGTTTTCTAGAATCTGTTTTTCATTTGACTTCAATTCTGCACTCCACTATGAATCATCTTTGTAGTACCTTGAAGGAGAAATATTGTACTAGGCACGAACTGAGTAACCCCATACACTTCTGGTTAAGGAGAAGCTTCTGAATTAGCTTCCCCCTAATTCATGCCATATATTCTTTATTTAAAAAAAACATTTATCAGCTGTCCCCCCCAAATGTGTAATCGCTCTGACATGTTTCAAAAGCTTTCCTTTCAAAGCTTGAGATAATTCAAGTGCACAGCGGATTAGTAGCAAACCACTTCAGAATCTTGCTCCTATTGATAATAAGCTTATGGTTTGACCCATTGGGGATATCATTAAACTGGATCAGCAACATATCTTCTCACGCTTGAATAATTCTTCTCCGCATTTCTTCCCACTAAAGCTCAAGTAATGCATACCAAAAGTATCAAGAGATCACTTTCCCCTATGTAGTTGAAGAGATGCCACCAGTCCTCATTACAGAAGGCACAAGCACCGAAGTACACACCTATCCCAATAATGAAGTCGAAAATCCGTAGCATCAAAATCATTAAGAACTCGAAAATGCACTTTTTCTCCTTTCAGAAATTACATATGAGAATTGAAACACCTAATTCAACAAGCCCCGATAACAGCACTTTATACCCGTATGTAGTCGAGATGATAACACCAAGTAAATGTAACACATAAAAAACAACTAAGTACCAGATGTAGTCGAAATGACAACACCAAAACAGTACCATAAAAATCAAGTACGTCCCGGATGAGCACATTTAAATTGTTTCACCAAAGTCAACTAAGTCCCGAGTGAAAGCAATTTATCCTGTATGTAGTCGAAATGATAACACCAAGACAGTACCATAAAAACAGCTGAGTACCGGATGTAGTCGAAATGACAACACCAAAACAGTACCATAAAAACAGAGTATGTACCGGATGTAGTCGAAATGACAACACCAAAACAGTAACATAAAAATCAAGTACGTCCCGGATGAACACATTTCTACGTGTAGGATACTGACTAACTGGAGGACTCATCATACAATTGTGTACCTCTTTTATCATCAGAGAAACTGTTTCTTACATCTCTTCCCCCACGTAGTTGGAATAATACACCAAAAGCCACGAGTTGCAACACTGATTTTCTCTGCGGTTATGACTTTCGTCTTCCCGGAATGACCTTAAACAATGAGAAGGAATGAAGTTCGTCACGTGTACCCGTTGAGCATTCAGATGTATGTCTCCTTCCCCCTTGATGGTTTTGATACCTCAGAACCAGCAACATATTGTACGCACATATACTTGAAATCTTGTGAGAAAAATAAAATTAAACTCCAAATAATCATTTAAGAATCTAACTGCTGATCAAATCTCTACTCATTAACTCTCTCTGACTATCTTTACCACCCTTTATGTCGGCTATTTGAAGTGACCACTGATGGAGTAAACCCGATATACCAAACTTGAAATTGAAGTAGAATCCTCGTTCTTGTGACTTAAGCTTGCGCAAATGTAGGAAGAACGGTGTAGAGAATTTGTGCTCCAAGCAAATCTCTAAGTACTCAATACTCCTCCCAAAGTATGAGACATTCATCACCTCTTGCGATTATCCACATCGTCTTCTGCGTGTGACACTGAGTACTACAACGTAACTCCTTTAAGTGAATAGTTTACCAGGTCTTCAAGTTCAACCAACCACACCCGACTGCTGGAACTAAGACAAACCCAAGTCTTCAACTTAAATCTTAAGCACGAGCAAGTTATCATTGAAAGTCATGCATCCAACCATCCCCGACTTCAAGATAAAATAAGAACACGCCTTCGTGAAATTCAACTTCAATATCAAATAAGGGATACCAAATCAACTTCGTGATCACTTGACATCGTAATCTAAATCTTTAGCCGTTTGTCTAAATCCCCTAACATTCTGTAAGCTAAGTACTGATGACCCACTGATGGATACAACCCGATGAAACAAACCCGAGATGAAGCAAAAAAACACCAAAATAACTTCAACTCACTACAGTAACATCGTACAAAAACCTCGTAGTCATGAAATCCAATACTAGCCATTAAAATTTAAGCTCCATGATTCTTTATAAAGATTGATCCCTTTCTCGTTGTCACTTTGTCATTATAAATTCCATATATTGACCATTGAACTCAAAAAAAAATGCAGCCAACATATCCTTTACAAATAAAATTGTCCCACACAACCAGACTTTTTGGCGATATACTGATCGTTTGATGGCCCAAACGAAGTCAAGTGTGTATTTAGAAAACATAAATCGGATATTAAGGCCCAATCAATTATCCACCAAAAGTTCAGGGGTCCAATATCACCTTAACCCTAATATGAATGATAAATATATAAGAGCATCCCTAACTAATTTATCACTCCATAACCCTAATCACAAAAAACACATTTACATCTGCCCCCATCTGTTCTCCCTAATCCCAAATATGCATCTACCACAATAAAGATTTCATCCTTATGTCTCCACTGGATGAACTTAAACGCAACAACCATTACTGCCTTAAATCTCATAACCATAAATACATAAACCAAATCGCATCACTAATATTTGATCTTCATACATACATATTAAACTCGAATCACAACCACACAAGGTGACAAGAACCAAGAAGTATACGGGCCCAAATCTGTACTTATACGAAAATCCAGCCCAAGTCCTTAATTATAACCCGGATCCATATGAAAAATTAGGGATAAAATGTTATATAATCCCTACTTATTTGCACAACCTAAACCTAATATGTTCACATAAACTCATCCGCCCCCATCATTCTTTGTTATCTCAAACTCAATCACTCACAAAATTCTCTCCATTATTATTTCTTTCAGTAACCAATCAAACTAACATTATGAGATAACACATATCTTTCTTTGTGATTCTTCCTCTTTAAACCAAGAAACACAATCAATTTGTTTTCATTTACTCACCACATGAGTACAAAAATGCATATCTCATTTTCTTTGATTAAGCAAGATAAAGCCACATCAACCAAGAAACTTAATAATCATTCAGCGAAGACTAACCAAGCACCCTCAAGCATGAAGAAACTTACGGTCTTCAGGATCTTATGAAAGAGGTCTCGGGTAGGTGTGTTATTTGTTCTTGATTCAACAAAACAAAGAATTAGTTATAACAGATTTTGTTATAAACTTTTCTTTTTATTCGAATATTAAAGAGATGATATATCCCACAGAATCAATGATTAATCTGGATTCGTGTTATATCTATAAAGGTCTTGATCAACTTGAACAAACTGACAAATCTGAGACTTTTTTGTTCAATCTGTTTCGAGTCATTGTATGTTCAGCGGAATGAGTTTTGGCATATGAATTGAAATAAAGAGATTTTAGGTTGTAGTTGGAATTGTTTGGTGTGATGTTATTGATGAATGGAGGTTATGTTGGTTGTTTGTGAAAATGGTAATGTTAATGTTGTTGTGACATTGGTTTTAAATGATTAAGTGGTTTATGAGTTGAGACAGTTCTTTTCATTATCTTCATTCCATTTCATTTTCTGTTTATGTATAGGTTTGAAGTGGTTGTGGTTTCGTGTCTATTTTCTCATTCTTACCTTTCTGTCTAATGATTTGACTCATTGGAGTTGACTGGTCAACTCGGTAATAACCGATACTCGTTTGGTTCTTGTAGCAAAAACGCAACCAACCAAGCAAATCGCAACCCTTATACAAAACGCAGCCAAACACAAAACGCAACATTTTTTAAATTTTGGCAGCATAGTGTTTGGATTTGCTATATAAATGGTCTTCAGTAGGCAAAACGCAACACCAAAACGCAGCTAAGAGGCAAAACGCAATGTCTTGAGAACCAAAATGCAACCTGCAAAATTTGTACTTTTTGTACTTTTTTTCTTAAAATCCGGATCTGTGTATTATCTTTTTGGTCAAAACGCAACCAAGAAAAGGGATAACAAACCCAGATATACTTCATCTATTTCATGTCTTTTACGCACCAAGAAAAAGTAACAAAGTATAGCAGAAACTTATAACAACACACAACCATTTCCATGACTTTTTCACAAAAAAACATGATGAACAGTAATTGCGTGTACAGTACATGAACATTAACTGTGATATGAACAGTAACCGGGATGTGAACAGTAACCGGGATGTGAACAGTTACAGTGAAAACAAAATGAACAGTGCCAGTGAGACACGAGATCAACCGGACATAAAATGTAACCGACCCAAGATTGAACCGAGGCTCTGATACCAATTGTTAGTTATAAATAATCTCATATCCGGTTGGTGTTGTTATGGTGTCGGGTGGCCGACCGGAAAACCAGCCGACCACTACCATGGTGGTGGTGGTGAAAGACTTAGAGAGAGAAGTTAGAGAGAGATGGATGGAGAGAATATATGAAAAACACACTTTGATGTGTGTGTCAAATGATTTCTTCCAACACCCTCTCCATGTGTGGAGAGAGTTTAAATATGTCTTACAAAATGCCTATGAAATGGGCTATGGTGTGGGCTTACAGTGGGTAAAGACCCGGCCCAACACCATAAATCATACTATTACTAACAAAACTACGAGCTATGCTAAACATAAAAATACATGGGGTGACTGAGTCTTTTTCTTAAACCTAGCAAAGTACTTTTAAAACTAATGCAGTGATTCATAGTATGAAAAAGAAATCTCCACTGGGGTGAAAAACAGGGCTTTGTTAAAAGTTAAAACAGTTTGGTCCCCCCTCATACACCCTTTAGCCTTAATATAGCAACAAATATAGCCTGATTATGCACACGAATCTATCCCATCAGCATATCACAAAAGAAGATCACTTCTATATTGGATGCCTCTGAGATATATCACAGGTCTTTCCAGTTACTTTGGCAGTAATGTACCTAACATTGTTGAATATTTTTGATTTAGCAGTCAACAAGAAAAGAAAAAATCCAAAACTGTTCATCAAATGTAGTAGAGACTACAAGGACTACAGTGAAGCATAGTGGAATGGAGCTTTCATGTACGAAGTCTATAATCTCATGAAAATCGGTATTCCCATCAGTCTTTTCCAAGTAAGCGACCATGTTGTGTTTAGCACAAGATTGAAGAACAGCCATATGTGTAGAATTGATGATCGTCAGTGATTAAAAGATTAGGGTTTGTTAGAAGAGAGCGATTAAGAGAGATTACTGAGTACTTGGTGGCAATTGAATGGGTTTATCGTCGGTTTTTTTTTTTTTTTTTTTTTTTAGGGGGGGAAAAAACAAACCCAAAAGCAAAGACACCGGTACAATTTACACTTTAAGCACCCATGGCGGATTTTCTCCAACGGCTTATAGCGGTACTAAATCGTGTGCCTAGCGGTACTAACTTTCACTATCCGTACTACATTTGGTCAACCAAAGAATGAGCAAGTCTGGCAACAAGAGTTCTTCAGTATCATCTATATCTCTTTCCAATGACTCTCTAAAACCCAAACAACTTCATGAAATTCATCACTATGGTCAAAAACCCTTTGCTTAAAATATTGCATACAAACTATACAACAAATCATCGTGCCTCCCCTTAATTGTAGCTACAGATTCAATAATCCAATGCTAACCACCAAAAAGTTAAATCTTGTGACATCAAATCCTTTGGTGAGAAGGTCTGCAACATTATGATCAGTGTGAATCTTGATACTTCTATCAGTCCTTTTCTCATAGCAATCTCTTCTAAAATGTAATCGAATTTCGATATGCATGTCCTTGAATGAGCCAACAGATTCTTGATAACACTTATAAGTGCTCTCATTATCAATAAGGATTTTGGTGTTCAAGAAAGTGAAACCATGAATCCATCATCTAATTTTACCTTTACCCCGTTTGTTACCCTCTTTTGGGATCACTTCCAAAAGCACAAAAGGCTCCCCATTTTAATCTTCATAGTCGAAATATAAGCTTTGTTTCATCCATATGCTAAGAAGCCCAACCACTACCACCACTGCATGATCCGCAATAAAATCTCTAATTTGCCCTGCACAAACGTAAGAGAATTAGTATCTGATTGCAGTATACGTACCTATAAAATAGTATAATAAAAATACTTACTTAGGTAAATTCCAACTATTCAACCTTTAAACACAAGGTAAAAGGTTAATACTTACAAAAATAAAATATAATATTACTATGTTAAACAGGAAATATGATCACCCCGGGTCGTTTCCCCAAAGACGAGTTGAAATTAAAACTACGTTATTAACGTTCCGGATCCTGATTTGAATTTAGCAAAGATAATTGGTATTTTGGAAAGATTTAAAATAAACAATTAAATGATTATGGAAACGCAACTATTGAGCAAATGGAATAAAATTTTACCCTAAAAATATAAACTAAAATTTCACTAAATAAAGAAAGAATGCCGAAAATTATTAAAAATAAAAGCCCTAATTTTTATCTTTTTATAAAAGTTTAATTAAACTAATTAAAAATTAAACCTATTTACTAATTAAAACTAGTAAGCTTAGTTAACAACTTAACTAATGGACTAATGGTGGAAAGATCTAAGAGACTAACGGGGCTAAGGTACTTAACGGGCAAGGATTGATTAAGAAATAAAGAAATGGGAAAATTACAAAACCTACCCTGAGAATCTATCCCGATCACAAATTAAGTCCAATAAGCATTCGAAATTTTAAAGAGCTTAAAATGAAAAACTCAAAGAAGCAAAGTTGTAACGAAAGCTAGTGGGAACAACATTAATAAAAGCTACTTGGGCTGAAACTCACAAATAAGCTCAATCAAAGCTTATTTCTAAACTGACCTCAGAAAGAAGGGTTTTGAGCTTATCTTTACCTAGCTAGCTATAAACTGCTCAATTTAAGCTTAATTCTAAAAAGGGAAATTGATCTAGAAAGCTTATGATGTGCTTAATCTAAAAATGCAAAGAAAACTAAGCTAGAAGTGCTTTTAAACTACTGAAATTAAGCATGAAACAAGCAAACTCAGGAAATAAGCAAAGAAACACAAACTCCAAATAGACTAGAAAACCCTAATGAAAAGCTAAACAGACTATAAAAACATTAAGACATGTTAATCTACTTATAATCTATCTAACTAATGGTATGTGCTTAAATACACATACCTTTCTCCATTAAAAACGGACTTAAATGACCAAAAACAGACAAAAACTGCCAAAGATATGTTTGTTTTACATTTGTGTTGTGCAGGAAAAGGATATCACACCAAAAGACAGAAAACAAAGAAAAAATGACAAAACCAGGCACGGAATGGAAAAGCTGTGAAGGACAAAGCCAAATCAAAGCCAAAGACCAGAAAAGTCAAAGTCAAAGTCAACTCAACAAATTAACAGTCAAAACCAACCGGATAGCCCGTAATTGAAGAATACTATTGATGCAATCTCAACCCATCTGATAGGGCCGGAAAGCCCAATATCGATTATTGAAGACTGTGAAGACCAAATGGGCCCTCAATCAATGACATCATAACCCATTTGTGTGCCATTGACAGAGACTATGAAGACTTTGAAGACCCGATCCTAGCCCTTGAACAAACCAATCTCAGCCAGTGTACACACAAAACCCACCCAAACCTTATTGGGCCTTAAAAAGACCAATACACAACCCAAGCCCATTACTGGCCCAATACCTATTTTTATAAACCCTGGGGACCTAAATTGTCAAGTTTAAAAATTTGTAATAAAAAGGGGACTCAGCCATTCGTTTTCTAGGACACACACTCTCCAAATGATCAAAATTTTTACAAGTACCACATCTTGGAGGCTGCCATTCATATTCAATATGAATTTTAACCGTAGTGTATTCCATTCCCATCCTCGAGAGGGATATCAAGATCAACCGAATCCACAAGAGGCACTTCAGCTGACACTTCTACAAGGGCTCTTGCATACTCACTATGCCCCCACGAATTGAGACATATGAAATTGGTATGCGCATTAAGCCTCATAAGTTTTCCCACCTTGGTATAAATCAAGTCAAGTCCCACCTTTGAATACGCAACAATAGGCACATTATGCCATTTTTCACCAAAATTTAATAAAATTTAATTTTATAATAATTAAACATAACGGCACACAAGACACATTTCCATTCAAATTATACGTGTATTCGGCTTCCATTGCGAGCAGATTTGCATCATCATAAACTTTCGCATCATTTAGCATTTCATAGGCAATAAACCCTTTATACCCAAAATAAAGATATCCTTGGCGAGTAGATTTGCTGCGATCGACATAACTTTCGTCATCATTTGAGCATTTCATCGGGTATAAACCCTTTACCAAAAACAAGATACCTTTGGCGAGCAGATTTGCTCGACATAACTTTCGTCATCATTTGAGCATTTCATCGGGTATAAACCCTTTACCCAAAACAAGATACCTTTGGCGAGCAAATTTGCTCGACATAACTACCGTCATCATTTGAGCATTTCATTAGGTACAAACCCTTTACCCAAAACAAGATACCTTTGGCGAGCAGATTTGCTCGGCAAAACTTTCGTCATCATTTGAGCATTTCATCGGCTATAAACCCTTTACCCAAAATAAGATAACCTTGGCGAGCAGATTTGCTCGACATAACTTTCGTCATCATTTGAGCATTTCATCGGGTATAAACCCTTTACCAAAAACAAGATACCTTTGGCGAGCAGATTTGCTCGACCTAACTTTCATCGTCATTTGAGCATTTCATCGAATATAAACCCTTTACCAAAAACAAGATACCTTTGGCTATCAAATTTGCTCGACATAACTACCGTCATCATTTGAGCATTTCATCAGGTATAAACCCTTTACCCAAAACAAGATACCTTTGGCGAGCAGATTTGCTCGACATAACTTTCGTCATCATTTGAGCATTTCATCAGGTATAAACCCTTTACCCAAAACAAGATACCTTTGGCGAGCAAATTTGCTCGACATAACTTTCGTCATCATTTGAACATTTCATCGGGTATAAACCCTTTAGCAAAAACAAGATACCTTTGGCGAGCAGATTTGCTCGATATAACTTTCGTCGCCATTTCAGCATTTCATCGGGTATAACCTTTTACCCAAAATAAGATACCTTTGGCGAGCAGATTTGCTCGGCAAAACTTTCGTCATCATTTGAGTATTTCATCGGGTATAAACCCTTTACCCAAAACAAGATACCTTTGGTGAGTAGATATGCTCGACATAACTATCATCATCATTTGAGTATTCCATCGGGTATAAACCCTTTACCCAAAACAAGATACCTTTGGCGAGCAGATTTTCCCGACCTAACTTTCGTCATCATTTGAGCATTTCATCGGGTATAAACCCTTTACCCAAAACAAGATACCTTTGGCGAGCAGATTTTCCCGACCTAACTTTCGTCATCATTTGAGCATTTCATCGGGTATAAACCCTTTACCCAAAATAAGATACCTTAGGCGAACAAATTTGCTCGACATAACTACCGTCATCATTTGAGCATTTCATCAGGTAAAAACCCTTTACCCAAAATAAGATAA
>BQNB010035635.1:4400-21900 GCA_026074375.1 Tanacetum coccineum
GCGATTGTAATTGTATTTTGATCCTGTTGGTATAAATTACCATTTGCTTTGTTGACTTTCCATCTAGAATAGTTAGGTCGAATATCATATCGCGAGATTTTTATGTTCGAGGATGTGAGTCCGTTCGAGGATGAGGAAACCGTCTCATCGCAAGCGAAGTTAAGATGAGTAAGAAAGGACGAGCATCGGGACGGCGCTCCCTTTAAGGTGGGTGGAATGTAACAACCCGAGTTTTACGACGCGTATGACGATCGCGGATTCGACGTCATAATTATTATTTTATAAGTTCATGCGAACGAATGTCGACATTTAAAATTTTAATTGTCGAGAATAATTATTTTCGTATTTTATTACGAACGGAATTTAAATTTTTTTATTTTGGACGTTTCGCGAGTCAACGTTTGACCGCGCAATCGTTAAACGTTTTAAGCATCGTAAGAATTTACGACGCGTCTCGTTATTATTTTTAAGATCGTAAATTATTATTTTTATGAATGTCGTCCTTGTTCCTTGACCTTGGCCAAACTCGCGTCTAATGTTCACATTTTATTTAATTGTGTACAAGTGCTACTTTTAATTAAAAGTTTACACAAAGAAAATACAAGTAATTAAAATTACAAAAAAAATTAGATTCCCTCCCCCTAGCCATCATAGCTGCCGGCTATGGGACACAAGCACACACAACCCATTTGAATTTCCAAGGCATGCATAATCATTTCTTCTTAGGCTCCCAATACTAGTATAAGTCCTACATAAACACAAGCAAAAGCTCATAGATCAAAATTTGGATTTTCTTTTCCCACGTGCTCTCTTGTTTGACCGGTCACCAACACAAACACCAAAGAAACCAAACTTTGATCTTAAACACCCATTTAACCTCACTCAAATAATGATATAGAGGGTTAGTGGCTTGATAGAAATTGTTTTTCTTGCCTCTTCTCTTCCTTTTGGGTCCGGACGAACACACCAACACAAACACACTTGATGTTTTGATTTTTCCAACCATCAAATATTGTTTAGATGATGAAATCTTGATCATCCATGAAAGAAAAATGTACATGCATTAAGGTTTATGCATGGTTTGAGTTTTATTAAAATAAGTGGGATTTGATTTAATTAAGGTTAATAAGATTATTGGTAAAGAAGTATTAAAAATTTGCTAGTGGAAACTTTGGTTGCAAAAAGGGAGTTTGGTTTTGGTTTCGGTTGAGGTTTCGAACCAAGGGAGAGACACACAAGGGTGTGTTTTGTTGTTTAGATATTAATTAAGATTAGTTTGGATTCGATTTGGGTTTGATTTGGTTTTGGGGTTCGAAGGTCGCGGCCAAAGGAACAAAAGGGACGAGTCAAGTTTTTGATCAAGTCCGATCTTGCTTTATATAGCATTGTAAGCATTCTATTTACTAGTTTAATAATTGTTTTTATGATTCGATTCATTTTCGGTTATTGCATGTGATGAAAGCTTATATTTTATTATTGGTTGATTGAGCGAGTTGAATATAGATTATAGGCCATTTTAGATGTGCTGTGAATGAATTTTTGGGTCAAAACGAATTTTGGCATGTTTTATAACGTGTAAGTTTTGGGCAAAAACTTTGGCACGAAAAACAAGGATCAAGATTTTGTAAAATCTAATTTTTGATTGAAAAATATGATAGAGCTTACTTAGACGATCGTTTTGATATAAAATGGAGCTTCTAACTCTTAATAACGAAGAATCTAGAGCGAAAACGAGATATACATTTTAAGTGGAAAAATTCAGCACTTTTGGTAATTATTAAATGCTGGCAGATTCAAAAACGTCCGATTTGAGCACTTTCGAGTCCGTTTCAGCCTTCCGGCGAAACACGAAAGTTGTTCGGAACGTCGTTTTACTTTGCCACGAGGTTTGCTAGTTTTAAAATCGCGTAATAATGGGTCAAAACTGAAAGTCAATTCTGCACTTTATTTAAAAATATAGTAAGTTCTTACAGAAACTTGCAGGGGTATTTTGGTCATTTTTTGTCGAGATTCAGGTCTCAGCTAAAACTGAAAAGTTGTCCGGAACGTCGTTTTGCATAAAATTTCTTTGGAGTCCGAGTCTTGAAATGTGATGTGGTGGGTCTTTTTGTTCGGGGATATATATATATATATATATAACTTATATATGAGGCTAACTATGACTGGATTAATATGAAATAGTGACTCAGCGCCAACTCAACGATGACATGGCACCCATAATTCAATAAATTTAATTAAATTTCAAAATTATGTTAAAAATTAAATACATGGCAATGTTTGAACTTGTGACCTTATGGTTATTATGCAAGGATGTTAACCAACTAAGCCAAGCTACCATTTGTATTTTACTATCCAAAACAATAATTATATCTTCTAAAAATAAGCCAATGGTATTGATTCGTGATATCTTTTAATTTTTCAAAGTATATCAAGATATACTACAATTTTGATTCCTCCAGAATTCATCCTATTCTTTTGACAAACCCCTAATATCAAAAACCAAAGCTTTACAATTATTATGGTTGCTAACATAGGGTGAGCGGTATAACTACATCTCTGAAGATGTTGGTGAGTCTTATGCTAGATTAATAGAGGAATACCAACACTCACCAATACTAGAAAATCAAGGTATGCATGCATGTTAATGTTATCTTTTTTACTTATACATAAATTCTTTTTATCTTTGTGTCACAGTCTCATCCAAATAATTAAATTGGCCTATTCACAATGAGTGGTACCGGTGAGAAAGGAGGTCTTCGTTTGTTGGTTAAACCTACTAGAGATCTTACATTGATCATGTGTCGCATTCGTGGTAATTAGCTTCTGATTCAGTTAATTATTATGGCTATCTACATATTCATTATTCATCATAAACCTACAAATTTTATTGCTATTACAATAACGTTTTTCAAATGAACTTGTAGATTACATGCCTATCAGATTTGGAGCAAGACTACTTGAACCCATATGATACATCATCTCACATTAATGTTGTGGTAATTCCTGAGATGGTGGCCCATGGTGTATGGCGTGCTTTTTTCCTTGAGGGGTCTCTTTTTGTGGTTAAGAGGTAATACTGAATGCTGGTATTGTTTTCATATAAGTTACCCTCGAATACCCTGCCTTAGGGGTCTAGATTTAACTAACATAGCCAGTGATAGGATAAATTTGCTACAAAGGTGACAGTGTTAATTATGGAACTGTTTCTATGTTTATATTTGTTGGTTTAATTGCAGGAATACCCAGCCAAGGTTTCAATTTATAGTAATGAATCAGCGAAACACATGTACACTTTCTTTTGTTTATTTCCATGTTGCATTATATATTATTTCATTCAGATGAGAGTTCAGTTTTGATATCTGAAAGCCTACATAATAATATGAGGTTATCTAGGCAGAGGCAATCAAGTTGATTAAAGAATCGTCCAACAACCATGCTTCGAGGTAAGCCTACTTAATTATATGAGGTAAGCCTTAAACCCTTGTCAAGATCGGTGTTTCCCCTATTGTTTTCATTATGTTATGTTTTGTAGGAAAATCATGTTTTTATCTATGTTCTATTGGACATGAATTGGCAAGTTGTAAAATGCAGAATGTACTTTGACTGTCAATTTAAGTTTGAGAGAGAGAACTCAGGTTGAACAACTTGTTCGGTACATAGTGGAAGAAGCTCCTGAAGATGCTGAAAAGGGCCAAACTTTTAAGTAGGTTTCTGCGAGCCATTTTGCAAAATAAGATGTTTTAGTTTTTTTAGCTTAGCTATTATTTCCATGTTTATAAGTTTTAAGTTATTTGGAGTACTTTTGTTTATATACAGGGTTTGCAACTTTTGTTATTCATTATTGAATATGTTGGATCATGTTGTACACTGCCAGTTCCCAAACAGTCAATGATGTGAAAGTATATTAAGGTACTGTTGAAATCGAAGGTCCGTATTAGTAAACAGAGGCATCACAAATAAGAATTCTCTTCTCTTTATATGTATGCAGATGGTACTGCTTACCTAACAAATGAAGCTATTTTTCAAAACCTTGCATTGATGGGCTATGAGGGTGATTTTAATAAACTAATTTCTCAAAAATCTCTATTTTATCCTCAATGGAAGTTTCTGATACATACCATTTTGCATTGTTTAAGCTCAAAATCTACCAGCTGGAATGAGTTTCCAAATATTGCGTCATTTGTTATATGTCCATGGCCACTAATTCAAAAGTTTAACTATTTCCTACACCATTCTTTATGCAAGATTACAATATGAGGCACTTGGGATCTAATACAAAAAAGAAATTATCTTATGTATCCAAGGTTTTTATGCGGTGTTATCTAAATAATAAAGATTTGAGCGACTGGTGCGCATTATAATGATGTTTATGATATCCTAACAAACCAGCTCAAATCTAAAAGTTTTTCACAATAATGTCTAGAAGAAATGACTAATCTATAACATAGGAACCTAACACCTCTAGTTCCAACATGTTTGCCCACATGCAGCAGAAGGGTGAAGGTCAGGATAACCTACTGAACCTCAAGCCACAACCCTACATCCATACTCAACCTAAGTATAGGAGACAAACCCCAAAACAACACCTAGCCATTCACTACCCAAGACTCAGAACTCATTAGAGGGAAAACTATTTTAATGGGAACATGAAAGGGATCGAGGTTGCAGACACCATCTCATGACAATCCATGTTTCAGGTGGAGTGCACAACATCTATGACAAAGCTGAGGGTGCCCTGAAACCGACATAAATTACTGTTATATGTACTAACTTATCCAACAGGGTTCTTGCCTTGGAGTCTATATGAGGATTCACAAGCTGCAGAGATCAGTGCATTTAAAATCTAAATCAAGAAGTTGGAAAAGAAGTGTAAGCCAAGCATCTCCCACCACAGGGTATGGTTAAAGAGTTTGAAAAGATTATCCATGAAGAAGAGATTTGGAAAGAAGGATTCTGTATCCAAACAGGGGAGGAAAAATTCTAATCCTGAATCAACTTTGGATGACAGTACTGTCCTTAGATGATCAAGATGCAGATCATGGTAAGGAAAGTACATGGAACCTGAGGAAGCTATAGACAATAGGGAAGGCAAAGTGATGAAACTGATGACTTCACTCGGGCCGAGGGTGATAAAATGAGGAAGTACTAAACGAACTAGTAACAACTGCTAGTCCCCAAAACAGCTCAGTAACTGCGCTAGGCAACAGGCCCATTAGTACATGACTAGAAGCCATGTTATGCTGGGCTGGCAAGAAGAATAGTGGCTGTAAGCCCTAGAACTACCTCCAACAACAACAAGTATACTTTGTGAGGATGTAATGATATCCACCATGGCCCCAGACTTTGTGATAAGATGAAAGAAGAGAAAGCTAAGGAAAAAGGAGCGTCAATTAAAGATGTTGAAGATTCTTCAAGACCTGCAAGATCAACCTTAACCCTAAAGCCACTTCCAACAATTGATCCTAAAGACAAAGGCAAAAGTGTCTTAGAAGAACCTGAGCCTAGAAAGACGATTACTAGAAGGTTATTTTGATGCTGGCTCATATTGAGCTAAGAGATGCAAAAACTAATCTGCAGGGACGCAGATTACAAGTAACTTGCACGCCATAGGTGGAAAGGTAAAGTACAAAGGAAGAAGAAAGCTCTGAAGGCTGCTATAGCTAAGATGTATGATGAAGTTCAAGCATGGATTGGTGATGATACATTGTTTGCAGCCAAGCTTCAATAGGAAGAAAGATGGGAGTATACAATTGAAGAAAGAGAAAAGTTCTTGGCTAAAACAATTGCTGCTTAAAGAAAATTCAGAGCTATACAAAGATCTGCTAAGATTAGAAGTAGACCACCTATTAAATCTCAATTAAGAAATTTGATGATTACATATCTGAAGAACATTGGGTGGGTTCCAAACCCTCTCAGGCTGAAAAGTAAAGTCATTTGAAGAAATCAAAGGTATGTATGAAAGACAGAAGAAGTATGTTCAAGATTTTGTTCCTATTGGTTCTGCTAAAGAAGAAGAATTGATAAAGAAGATGAATAAGAAGGCAACTCATGAAGATACTTCAAATAAGGAAGAGGTTCCTGAAGAACCTAAAAGCACTATAGTTGACAGTTAGCAGAAGACCGTGAAGAGAACATCAGGAAAAGATCAGGTAGGAGACTGAAGATGAAAGCTACAAAGAAGTCTAAAAGGCAAAAGATTGATTCTGATCTTGAAGAAGAGGAACAACTAAGAGCTTCTCTAAAGATAGTTCCTGATGAAAAAGAAGAGATTGATTATGAAGTTATGGGCATGAGGTTGGGAATCTGTATTTTATCATACTGATAATCGTGAGCGAACCTCAATGACTATTACAGAGTGTTGAGAGCTAATGGAAGTTCAAGATATATCAAGACTTTCACTGAAATGGTTTCAAGATTTGATAGATTGGACTTCATTGAGCTACATAATTTAGTGATGCAGAGATTTTCAACAACATCTGAAGGAAATGATTTAGCTCGGGGGTGGGGGGTATAGGGGGGGGGGGGGGGGGGGGGGGGGGGGGGGGGGGGTGTCATGGAAGGGAGTTTGGGGGTGGGGGTGAGGTTAATAAAAAGGGGGCAGATAGGGATGTTATGGGGTGGTGGTGGGTTGGATGAATTTTTTGATTGTGGGTGAGTGGAGGTTAGTTGGACTTTCTAATGAAAACTGTGAGTTCATATCTTGGCATTAGAAGAGGTACTGAAATTCACATGCTTGCAAAAAGAGGGTAACCACTAATAAGGGAAACTCCTTGAGAGATGATAGGATTGAATTGACTGCTGAATCTGAAGTGAACTGTTTTTGATCTGCTCATATTTTATTAAAAACAGATTGATGAGTTTAGGGGCCAAGATGGGAGTGAGAAGAACTTTTATTGTTGGTTTTCGTACCACACAAACAAATGCTCATCCAGATCTCCATGTCTAACAGACATCAAAACTGGCTAGTCCAAAGCAAACGGCTCTTGGTAAAGACTTCTCAAATCCGTTTTACAGCTGATAGTTTACATAAAACTATATGGTTTCTCTAACTCACGCATGCTTCACAGTAAAGATTTGGCTAGTCAAAGCATACTTCTCTGGTAAAGACCTCTCAAATTCCGTTGATAGCTGGTAGATTACGTAAAAACTATATGGTTATCAGTGCACCATGTATTAATAAGGCTTAAAGCATTGGCTATTCCAGAGAAACGTCTACATATAAATAAATAACAAATCCGTTTTATGGCTGGTAGTTTGCCAAAAACTACCTAGCCAACTTAGTTGGTATTTTATTGTGCAGTCTGAAAAGACTGGCAGCTAAAATGCCAAAGTTGAAAGTTTAAAAATCGTTGTAAAAGTGATTTTGGATTAACATCTCCTGGTGTTCAAGAAGCTCAAGATGAAGAAACATGAAGGTTGACAAGTAAACATCATGTTTAGGGGAGGATTGTTGGGTTTTAGAAGACTTTACAACTTACTGCTGCTGGTTCAACATTGGTGCTGCTAGTGAAGATTTAGTGCTGCTGAGAAAGATTGAAGAAAATAGACTAAGTCTTAAAACAGATTAAGAGTATAGTTAGTACTGCCAGTACATTGTTAGAACTACTAGTATAGTTTAGTGCTGTAAAGTAGTAAGTAATGTGTTGCTAGCATAATAATTGTTAGTGCTGTTTAGGAGAAATGCATGATTAGAAAATTAAGGAATAATATGCATTATCTCCTCACGCGTTTTGTAAGCCCATTAGTGTTTCATTGGTGTATAAAAGGAACCATAGGCATAGTTAATAGATATAGATCAATAGAGATCAATTAGCAATCGTAGCTTGTAACCTAGTACGACTCAAGTTATAATTCAAAGTTTGATAAAAGATCTTTTGTGTTTTCTTAAAACTGTTCTTCTTAGCATTGTTGATTAGTTTCCGCATAATCAATAGTGTTCAATCAATGTTTCATTATTTTTGCATTGGATTTATCTAAAGTAACAAACCCTTTGCAAGCTAAAGGTTCAAGATCTATTCAGTAAGGGATCCAACAACAGCTCTACGACAATAAAGGATAAACATGTCTTCCCACTCTTTTGAACAACACGACCGACGTAACTCATGACACCTTGGTAATTCTGTCATCAATTGTTTTGAATTCACTATAAACCTAAGTCACATAACCTAACTCCCTTTAAATAGAAAAAATATCAAACCTACTATGTCCCCTTATCTATTCACTCACAATACGCTCCATGAAAAAAACAACATACATCTCTCAAATAAAAACTAGACCCTAACTATAATAGAATCCTACTTTCTATCCAAAATAGTAAACACATAAACTTTTGATATAATGAAAAGTCTCATCAACCTTTTCCAACATAAACATACTACATTTACAACTGTATATTTGACATTGCAACCAATTATGTTTTAACATAAATGTTTGAGACGTCCGATCTCCCCGGTAAAGCAGCACGAACAAACAAAATGAAATTGGCGTCTTAATCCAACCATTATGTTCACTAATAGCCATAAATTATGAAAGTTGCTTATCCTAAATATTACTATGGAATTATTATTAACAAAGCATAGGCATTCATATGTAACCATATACAAGAGTTGCACATGGTATAATATACATTTATATGTGGTTTTCTACTGAATAATTCAACTATAAACGCTCATGACAAGTCACTTATTCCTACATTCCAAGTTTCAAATTAAAAGGCAACCCAAAACGCATCAAATAAACAGTTAACAACTCAAAAGAGAAGCTATAATACAATCCTACTTCTTATAAAAAATAGTTAATGTCAAACACTTAACTATAATTCAACCTACTTTTTATCCACAACAGTTAATACCAAAACTTCATCAACCTCTTTCATCATACACATACTACATTTACAACTGTATATTTGACTTTGTAACTGTTTTTGTTTTAAAAACTACTAATTTGTATACAAAAAAAGACAGATTGCATTAGTTTTTAACTCTAACACCAACAACAAAACAAACTGAATTCAAAAATGATTTTGATCTTCTTTATGTTAATTAACAACCAGTAATAGTCAAGCATGCTTACCTTAAATATCACCATGAGTTGGTTATCGATGAATTATAAATATCTTTATACAACCATAGTTCATAATTACAGAGGCTATAACATACATTTAGTTTCAAAACTATAAACCATACAGATCATATATATGAATATCCGTTCTTCTATAAAACATATTTTGCGCATAAATGCTCACGACAAGTCACCTACTCCTACAATTCAAATTTTACAACTATGCATTCACATCTTGAAAATCAACTTTCCAAAATAATCAACCAACATTCAAAATAACAAGTAAAAAAATAGACATACCAATACATAATTGAGATCCATAAATACAGAAACATCACACGGATTCCATTATTCATATTCATAAGCATAAGAGTCATACAGACTTATCAACATACCACAAAAGTACCAACATACAACACAACTACTAACATAGCATAAAAAGACTAACACCATACAAGACAACTACCAGACGACATAAAACCAGCCCCAAAAGATACAACGACAACCACTAAACATCCCCAAAATACACTAAACAACATCTGCTACGGAAACCGTAAACAACCCTACTCCACTACACGGCGCCTAAGATTCAAAATAAACCTAGCCTTCTCGCCAATCTTAAGTTTTGTTTCCTTCATCATTAACAATGCCCGAGTACCCTTCTCTACATCTTCAAGCTGCATTCGCTCCCAGAACCTAATAGTAGCAGCAACATCCTGACAGTTTCTAGGCAACTCAAGACGACGAATACGTTTACGCCTCCTTCAAACAACAGCTTTTAACCCACGGGCCACACTACGATACTCTCTCAACCTACCAAGATCCTTAACAACTTCTTGATTAAACCAACCCAACAAACGGTCCTTATCAAGCTGTCCAGTATGATCCACTAGCGCTTGCCCAAGAGAAGAACCAAAACTATCAGTCACTCCAACACCACCATTAGTCCTCACACCATTACCCATACCCTGAGAAACTGACCCACCTACACCATTAGCCCGGACATCATTAACCACAACTGACTCATTAACTGTCTCACTAACACTACTAGCCCTAATCACTCCAACACCACTATTAGTCCTTACATCATTGCTCATAGCCCTCACATCATTAACGACAACCGACTCATTAACACCATTAATCCTGACACCACTAACATCATTATCCCTAACAGTATCAACTATAACTGTCTCAGTAACACTACTAGCCCCTACAACATTAACCATACCCTGAGAAACTAACTCACTAACATTTCTAACCTTCACAACTTGCCCCAAAGATGAACCAAACCCACCAGTCACCCCAACACTATCGTTAGCTCTCACATCATTAACTACAATTGACTCATTAACACCACTAACCCTCATACCATTAACATCATGAACCCTCACACCATTCAGTATACCTGACTCACTAACATTACCAGCCCCCATACCATCAACACTTTGATGTGCGATTGTTATAATGACTTCTTTACAAGAAGTTTTACAACTCCCTAGGCAGTGTGCCTAATCGTTGTAGTGTAGTATGGGCAAGACTCGGGGTTGTATTTATCATCACCTAAAAAAAGTAAAAAACTAAAGAAAAAAAAAGGAATAGGTTATGGATGAAGGCTTGATCACGGTCTAACATAATTCTAAGGGTTGAGGAAAGATTCTTTTTGTATTTTTATATTTTATGAAAGCAGGTAAATCATATAATTGGAGAGAGTAGTTTGGTTTTAGCTATTTAAACTAAATATATTCTAAGCTTCTGGTGAAAAATAACATAAAAGATTATGCTTATTTAATCATGTATTACTCCCTAGATTGCTTCTCCTAGTAGTTGTTGCCTGTCACACTTAAGGATAACTCTATGTAATTATTTTCCATAAAGTATGAACGAGATACACAGAACCCGCCGTCTACTTAGTATGCCGCTAGAGTAACGCACATGCAAGGTAGTATGAAGACTATTACACGGCCCATAGGAGTCTACTAAGTGTATGTAAAATACATTAAAAGTGGATCAACCATATTAGGGGGCAAGGTAGTATGAAGACTGTTACCCGACGGTATCCTTTCTACACAATTATGATTCCATAGGACAAAAAAACAAGAATGCAAAAAGAGCTGGTTTTTCTAAACCCTAATGTGGCACATCCATCACAAGGAAGGCAACACCACTAAATCTACATTCTAGGTTTTATACACTCATATATAAACACAAAAGAGGATATTTAGCCAAGCTGTTAAAGAATAAAGCAAGAACAATAAATCAAACAACACATATACATATAGAATAGATTAAGTAAACCTTACTTCGATAAAACATGAATAGGAAGAGTACAACAGGGTTTTTAGCCCAAAACGTCTCTACAGCTGCTAAACGAACTAGGGTTTTTCGTACTAACCATGTTTTTACTCAAAAGTAACACACACCAAAACCTAAATTCCGGTTTGTATATATAAGAAATCATCGACGGCGACTCGTCGCATTTAGTCTTGACTCCCGTCGTAAAATGAATCTTCTAAATCTGCGTTTGAGTCGGTGCGGGCAGACGTCGTCATTGCAAAATTGATACGTCACTGATGAGTTGTGAACGGCGTCATGTATATATGTATATATATATGTATATATATATATGTATATATATATATATTGTTCCTTTATGAATAACATAATACATTACAACATGGGGTTTATAACACGCACCCCTACACTTGAGCCTTTACATGCTCGATTATTTACAATCTAACTAATGACCCGATTTGAGGTAGATCAAAATAACATGAAGCTTATTGAGCTCTATTGGGGGTAACAAATTACTTCTTTCCTAATTCTTCATAAGATGAATACTACCATAAATCCCAATCGTCCTAAAACTGTATTTACAAGGATAATGGCTTAGCAACCGTGTACTCAAATAATTAACTTGGGTTAAAACAATAATGTACTAAATGTGAGTACATATAAGGTAGGCTAAGGCGATTTGTGTGTAACGATTGGTTGAAGGGTGACAATGCTCTTCATTAATAGTCTGGCTTAACCAGAAAATTACGAGAACCGTGAAAAAGGATAGGCTCTGAGGGTTGTACTAGGGGTATCCTGCACTAAAAATGAGTGCATGGCAAAGGTGTGGGGTAGTTACATGATCGGTGTGACCATCATAACAATTACAGGTTTAAAACATGGGTTAATCCTAATGCCTCTTATTAAGCAAATCCTAATACTTACTATGCGGTCTCGAGATGCATCACAAAAACAAGTTCTAGAATTTAATATACTACCGGTACACTTATATGAATTTTACTAACACCAGACATTCCAGAAAAGGAGACGAAGACCACATGTACACATCCGTAACGACGGAATAGACACATGTGACTGCTCACTCCTTAACTCGAATCGGGTAAAGATAAAATCATCTTGGGTTACCGACGATAGGTACCCGAATTCCTGAAGATCTAAAGGCGAACCTCACATTTTTGGGGTGGAATTTTAAGGGTTGTTGTGCTAGTCATATAAATTCCTATCCATGGGACGCTAGTAATACTCAGTTTTCGTTGGTATGTTTCGTAAAAAAATTTAAATTTTGGTAAAAATCACCCTTTTATGCTATGTTTTGATATATTACCTATCTTTTTAAAGACAAAGCAAATGACAAATGAAAGAATAGTTTCTAAGGCTTATTTCCCCCTACACTTATTTTGAACATTGTCCCCAATGTTCTCTGGAAGTACCCGTTAAAACAGATAAAGGGAAAAGAAAACAAGGAAAAGAAACTAGTACTCCCCTGGTTTACTCAATAATGGAGAAGAAACATGCGATAACTGGTTAAATCGTCCTCCGAGAATCATCCAATGAAACTTCCTAAGAACTTCCAAGCTTCTTCTCATCAAATATAACATGTAATCAAAGACAGAGAAAACTATACCAAGCATAAAATGTGCGATTTACCAATATACAATATGAATTTAGGGTTCGACTCGATAGATAGGATGAAAGAATTGTTAAACTTATCAGGTTTTGCAGGTTTATACAGAAGAATACCTATATTAAATGTTGCACAAGTTTTATTTTCAAAAATAATTAAAAAAATTTAGGTTTTCTGGACCTGGGCGTTTGACGCCGTCGGGGTTGGTGTGACCCCATCACAGGTGTCGTGGTGACGGCGTCGAGTGTTAATTACGACGCCGTCTCCACCGTCTGTGAAAATGAAATTTTTGTTTTTGATGAAAAATTTCCTGCACTTGATTTCATAAGTTAGTTTTTGTATAAATTGTTGTATAAAACCTGAGAATTAACAATTCAATCATATGACTCGATATTGACGCGAATTAATCTAAACGATTCATTTAACTTGTTTGAATTTGGCTCAAAAGCCGAATAAATTCCCCTACACTTATTGTTTGCAAAATACCTTTGATTGAAATTAAGACGAGGTTAAAGACAATGCAAAGCATGATTACAAGATAAATCAAACATAATAAAATAAATAGTGAAGAATTAAAACACACATGACACTCCTAATATGCGAGAAAAGTAAATTGGGTTGCCTCGCAAGAAGCGCTTTTCTTTATTAATGAGTCTTGTAGCTAGACTCGAAGTCACACGTTCTTACGTGACTTCTCATTCGTCTTCGAGAGTTACATCGTCGTCCTTGTTAGTTTCCAATAAGTTATTTTGATATGGCTTTACCCGTTGCTTATTCATAATAAATTTGCTTCCTTCCTCATCGTATAGCTCCATTACTCTGTTTTTCATGTCTTTACTTACCGAAAATGGGCCATACCATCTTGACTTAAGTTTCCCAGGGAATAGTCTCAATCGTGAATTAAAGAGAAGTACCTTATCTCCTTTTTCATAGTCGATTGGCATTTTTATTCGTTTATCGTGCCATCTTTTCATTTTTTCCTTGTACGAGATGGAAGATTCATAGGCGTCAAGCTTCATCTCGTCTAACTCATTAATTTGTAAGAACCGATTTTCCCCAGCTTTCTTAAGGTCCATGTTGTACTTTTTTAGTGCCCAATATGCTTTGTGTTCCAGTTCGACAGGGAGATGACATGCCTTGCCATAGATTATCCTAAACGGGGTTGTTCCTAAAGGGGTTTTGAATGCTGTCCGAAATGCCCATAACGCATCATCTAATTTGTATGACCAATGCTTCCTGTTGTTCCGAATGGTTTTTTTTGAGAATACGTTTTAGTACGCGATTTGTATTTTCGACTTGGCCGTTTATCTGAGGGTGATATGCTATGGAGAACCGGTGAACTACTCCATACCGTTTCATTGCTTTCTCCATTTGGTAGTTGCAGAAATGAGTGCCCCTATCGCTAATAAGAGCCTTTGGTATTCCGAATCGTGCGAATAGTCTCTTAAGGAAGTTTACTACGTTCCTAGCATCACTGGTGGGAAAGGCTTGAGCCTCTACCCACTTGGATACGTAGTCGATTGCAACTAAGATGTATTTGTTTTCGTTCGATGAGGGGAAAGGTCCCATGAAGTCTATCCCCCACACATTGGATATTTCGCAGACTTGGATGTAATTTTGAGGTGCCTCATCTCTCGAGGAAATGTTTCTGGCCCATTGACATGCATCACAGAATTGTACCAATTTACGCATGTCGCGAAAGACATGTGGCCAGTAAAACCCGGCCTCAAAGACCTTCCTTGCGGTGGTGGCGATGCCATGATGTCCCCTGGATGGTGACACTGTCGAATAATTTGTGCTGCCTCATCTCCGGCTACGCATCTTAGTATGATCCGGTCAGCACATTGTTTGAATAGGAAGGGTTCATCCTAAAAGTAATGCCTTAAATCGCTGAAGAACTTTTGCTTCTCATGGCGGGTAGATCGAAAGGGTAGTATTCGGCTAGCTAAATAGTTAACGTAGTTGGCATACCATGGTTCATTATTCTTGTCGGAGATTGCCATCAATCGTTCTTCAGGAAATAAGTCTCTTATTTCATCTCTGGTTAGTCTTCCTAGGTCGGGGTTTTTAAGTCGGGAGAGATGATCGGCTGCAAGATTTTCAGCACCTCTCTCATCACGGATTTCGATATCGAATTCCGGAAGTAGCAAGATCCATCGAATTAGGCATGGTTTTGCATCTTGTTTTGTGAATAGATATCAAAGTGCAGAATGATCCGTAAAGACGATGGTCTTGGATAAGACCAGGTATTGACAGAATTTGTCGAATGCAAACACAACAGCTAGAAGCTCCTTCTCGGTAGTTGTGTAGTTCTCTTGTTCTTCGTTCATTGTTTTGTTAGCGTAGTGTATGGGTTTGAAATGTTTATCGATTGTTTGCCCTAATACTGCCCCGACAGCATAATCACTTGCGTCGCACATGATTTCAAACGGTAAAGACCAATCTGGTTTGATCATGATTGGTGCTTGTGTTAGTTCATGTTTTAATGTGTAGAACGCTTGGATGCATTCTTCAGAGAAGTTGAATGGTGCATCCTTAACTAGGAGCTGGGTCATTGGGCGTGCGATTTGTGAGAAATATTTTATGAACCTTCTATAAAAACCAGCGTGTCCTAGAAAGCTTCTAATAGCTTTCACATTCGTTGGATATGGTAGTTTGGAAATTACCTCGATTTTTGCTTTATCGACCTCAGTTCCAGAACCTGAGACCTTATGCCCGAGGATGATTCCTTCCTTTACCATGAAATGGCATTTTTCCCAGTTTAATACAAGGTTGGTTTCCTCGCACCTCTTAAGCATCTTTTCTAAATTTTTGAGGCAGTGGCTGAAGGAACTACCAAAGACAAAGAAGTCATCCATAAACACCTCCATGCTATCCTCGATAAGCTCATGGAATATTGCCGTCATGCATCGTTGAAACGTAGCTGGGGCATTGCATAATCTGAAGGGCATTCGTCTGTATGCAAAAGTCCTGTAAGGGCAGGTGAATGTGGTTGATTAATTCCTGATTATACCTTTAAAAAATATATAAATATAAATAAATAAATAAATATATAATAAGGATAGGAATCAAAAATCACAATTATAGTAAACCGGGAGTATGATTCCCGGGTCGTTATCCTCGACGAGGAATGCAATTGAAAGTCGAGAGTCGTTTTGAGAATCGATGCTTGAATGGAACAAAATTTAGATTCGTTATCTAAAACTACAGGAAAATTAAGGCAAACACTTAAAAACAATTAAAGGAAAACAGATTTTAAGTAAAAACGCAAACCAAGAATCCTAAAACGCGACCTAAAAACCCTAAATTATCAAAATTATGTCCTAAGATGATCTTTTTAGTTTTTATAAGTCTTAATTGACTAAAATGCTAGAACAAAGAAAACTAGACCAAAAACGAAAGTGACTACGGCTTAAAAACACTAAAAACGTGAACGGGATTTAATCCCGTTCTTTAAGAAATCAAATTTTGCAATTTTAACCCTACGAAAGCAAATCTAATTTTTCTAAGTCCTAAATGTTAAAAGAAAATTTTCTAAAAAAGAATTATATTTTTTTGACTTTTTTATAATTTTTTATGAATTAAAAACGATTTTAATGAAATTAAATGTTTAAAAAAACTAAACTATTTAATAAAAATCTGAAAAAATTAGCAAAAGTAGCTTGAACAATTTAGAATCTAATAAAAATAAGCTGGAGAAAACGGCTTCTCAAATAAGCTGTGAAATAAGCTAAAAACGGCTTATAAGCTAAAAGGCCTAAATGTCTATAAAAGATTAATGTTGCAAGATTAAACCGAAAAAGACCCCAGGATGAGTGGTAGAGGGAGTGTGTGTAAAAACGTTTGGTTGAATTGGGGTAGAGGTCTCGGGTTCGAGCCCTGCTCACCCTTGGCTTTCCCTAATTCCCAAACCTTTTTTACCTTCTATTTTTTTACAACTTTTTAAAAGGCTTAAAAATAAGCAACTTTTACAAAAAAACTTTTTTTATAAACCACAAATAAGCACTAAAATAAGCTGAAAAGGTGACAGAATAAGCTAAGAATACTAAGACACTTAAATGGCTAACTGTTAAGATAAATTAAGCACTAATAAGCAAACCAAAAAGAGTAATGAGCTAAGGTAGATTATAAGCTATATCTAAAAAGCAATTTTGAACAAAAATAAGCAAGCAAAATAAGCTAGAATGACAGTTTACTTAAAAAGCTATAAAACTTAAAAATCTTAAGCTAAAAGGCAAATAAGCTCAAATAAGCTCTAAACTAAAGAGAATAAGCTAAAATAGGCTTAATCTAACCTAATAAGCTATACTAAACCTAGAATAAGCAAATGCAATAAGCTAATAAGCCTAAATAAGCAAATAGCTTTTTGGCCAAAACTGATAAGCAAAAAGGCCAAAAGGGACTTTTCTAACTTAAAAATAAGCTAGCAAAAGGATCCTTATGGCTTAGTGACTTATACCACTAAGAAGAATGGCCAAAAAGCTACAGTAAGCAATAATGAAAAAGCATTTTGAAATTCAAATA
>BQNB010035635.1:31900-50722 GCA_026074375.1 Tanacetum coccineum
TCAGTCTATTTTCCATTATGATTTACTGTGTTAACCCATTGTTCCTGGACCAACTTAGTAGTATGGTCGGCATAATACAGGTAATCGTCGTTAGAGTGTTTGCACTTCATGGATTTCCTGATGTTTAAAATGATGGTTTCATTCCCAACCCTTAAACTCAATTTCCCTTCGTGTACATCGATTACGGCTCTTGCCATGGCAAGGAAGGGCCGTCCTAGAATAATCGAGACTAACTCATCTTCGTCCATCTCTAAAACTACGAAATCGACAAGGAAGATGAATTTGCCAACTTTTACTAATAGATTCTCGCAGACCCCGATGGGGCATTTAATAGATCGGTCGGCCAGCTGGATACTCATTTTGGTAGGTTTTAGTTTAGAAATTCCTAGTCGCTGGAAGAGAGAATGTGGCATGAGGTTGATACTTGCTCCTAAATCAGCCAGGGCGTTCTTTACTGCCAGGGGTCCGATGAGACATGGCACTGTGAAGCTACCTGGGTTTCCTTCTTTTTAGGGAAGACTCTTTTGAATGATAGCGGAACACTCCTCACTGAGTTTAACTGAAGAGGCCGCTTTCTCAAGTTTCTCCTTATGTGAAAGCAGATCTTTCAAAACTTTAGCTCCCTTAGGCATGTGAATCATAGCTTCAAGAAATGGCATATTTATGTGAATTTGCTTAAAGACTGAGAGGAGACACTCATCCTCATCGTACTTCTTTTGCTTCTTTAATCTGGAAAGGAAAGGTGGATTAGATGTCTTCAAGGGTTGGTAAAGGATGGATGGCTGAGGAACGGGTTCTTATGTAGAGCTCTTCTCTGTGCCTTCAGGCTTTTTGGTTTCCCCCTCTATGAAGCTGTTGGTCGAGGATCGTGGTGGGGTTGGAAAAGGTGGGTCTCGTGTGCTAATTCCTGATCTAGTTGTTATGGCGAGAGTTGGTGCTTCAGGTTCAGGAGTTTTACTTTTGTCGATTGCTGAGAGAATTTTGGAGTATTGTTTACGCAATCCTTTACGATGTTAGACAAGCATGTCTCCTATCCCTTTTGTATGAAATTTCTTTTCAAGCATAAAGTTGGCGAGCTCGTCTTCAAACTTACTTCTAATAGTCCACTCGGGGCCATCTTCTCATTTTTCCTTACGTTTGTTGTTCCCCCATGGTGAGGTATCGTCGTTCTGATAGAATCTTAGAAGGGAAGGATCATTGTAGATGTCTCCTCCAGACAAGCATACCTGCTCGGGTGGGTTATTCAGCTCACATTCATGGGCCTCATGAGGTCCTCTACAGTAATCGCAAATCAAATAGGGGTTTTTAAGCCCAACCTCTCGAGTGGGTGTTTCAAGGAAGGAGATTTGCTTACAGGCTCTTTTTAAACGCCCTTTGAGTGTGGGTTGCATTGCTTCCGAGATGGAAGAAATGTTCATGGAGGGTGATGGTTCGTCCCATAGATCGTCTTGGTATTGGACATATTCTTCAATTCGAATCCACCCTTCTTCTTCGGTGAGAGAGTGGAAGCGGAATTGAGTGAACTAGTCCAGTTTCATACGATCGTCCTAGGATATGTTATCATGAAAGATTTGCACCAGAAGCCATTTCTGTATTCCATGATGGGGGACTTGGTTGATTAAGTCCTGGAAACGGATCCAGGCACTTTTGATGGTTTTGTTATCTCCTTGTTTAAATCGAAGGATTAAGTCTCTAAGGGTTGAGGTACATCCAATCAGAAAGAAATGGTCGAGGAATCGTGACACGAGCTGATCCCATGTCGTGACTTGGGTGGGGGATATTCTATCGAGCCATTCTGCCGCTTTTCCTTTGAGGGAGAAGTGGAAGAATCTTAACATTGATGTATCCTTTGTGGCTCTGTCAGCTTGTATGTTATCAGCGATACTTAGATAGTGTTTAACATGGTAGAGGGGGTCCTCGGTTCTTAGTCCTTGGAAAGTGCATGTATTTTGAATCAACCAGATGTCGCATGAGTCAATGATTCTTCTGGTTTGTTCGGTTGGAAAGGTGATTGGATTTTGGAAACTGGAGGATGTAGGGTAAGAATGTTCATGCAAGGTCTTAGGAGGGGTTGGCGGTTTAGGTTCGATATTGTTGGACGAAGATGCTTCATCGTCAAAGAGGTTTCTTCCGGCAATAGCAAGAGAGTCGTTTTGATGTGATCGCAAAGAAGCTCTCCTAAGCCTTAAGAATTCTCTTTCGGGTTCGTCGAGAGGTTCCGTTAATCTTTTAACGGTGTTACGCATCATGGTGACCGATTTACAAAGAAAAGATAGACTACAAAAAAGCTAATATGCGGAAATTAATTCTTACTTGAAAGGATTCAAGCAAGTAGAACTAAGCTAAACTATGATCAAAACCTAACTATTCCCCAGGCGGCGGCGCCAAAAACTTGATGTGCGGTTGTCGTATAACTTCTACAAGAGAAGTTTTACAACTCCCTAGGCAGTGCACCTAATCGTTGTAGTGTAGTATGGGCAAGACTCGGGGTTGTTTATCGTTCACTCGAGGGTTGAGGGAAGATTCTTTTTGTATTTTTGTATTTTATGAAAGCAGGTAAAATCATATAATTGAGAGAGAGTGGTTTGGTTTTAGCTATTAAACTAAATAATAATCTAAACTAATGGTGATAACAATAAGATAAAAGATTGTGTCTATTTAATCATGTATTACTCCCTAGATTGCTTCTCCTAGTGTTGTTGCCTTGTCACACTTGTGATGATCTATGTAATTATTTCCTAAAGCATGAACGAATTACACGAACCCGCCGTCTACTTAGTATGCCGCTAGAGCAACGCACATGCAAGGTAGTATGAAGACTATTACACGGCCCCTAGGAGTTTACTAAGTGCATGTGAAATACATTAAAAGTGGATCAACCATATTAGGGGGCAAGGTAGTATGAAGACTGTTACCCGATGGTATCCTTTCTACACAATCACGTTTCCCTAGACATATCAACAACGATTATTGACAGAAAGTTGGTTTTCTAAGACCTAACGTGCACATCCATCACAAGAGGCAACACCACTAAGATCTACATTCTAGGTTTCATACAATCATAAATAAACACAATAATAGGTTTAGCCAAGCATGTTAAAGATAAAGCAAGAACAATAGATCAAACAACACATAGACATATTGAATGATTAAGTAAACCTTACTTGATTAAAACATGAATTGGAAGAGGTACAATAGGGTTTTTAGGCCCTAAAATCGTCTCCTACAGCTGCTAAACGAACTAGGGTTCGTACCCTCTTTTTATTCTAAAGTTACACACTCAAAACCCTAAATTCGGGTTTGTATATATAAGAAAATCGACGCGACGGCGTCGCGTTTTAATCATGACGCCGTCGTAAAATGAATCTTCTAGATCTGCGTTTGAGTCGGTGCGGGCTGACACCGTCTTGAAATATGTGACGTCGTTACTTGATGAGTTGTGACGGCGTCGTGTATGGATTGTGACGCCGTCTTCAGTCTCTGTTGGCACAAATCTTCAAGAGTCTTGGTGTTGGTTTGTAATTTCATCTGTTTCTTCTCCAAATGAGCCCAAGTCACGTGTAATTCATTCAAATGTCTTCCAAATGCGAAATGCCTGAAAAGGAACGATTAAGTACCTATTTTAGGCATAAACACACGATTTTGGGGGTTAAATGACCCTGAAAAAGTGTATAAAATGACACCTCATCATGAATCTAATTTTGTGTTGCGTTAGATTCCAATAACTAACGTATGCCCTATGGTTAGTTATACTTTTATGTTAATAATTTGATATAGTCCTTATTTTGAATAGTTCAGCAAGAGTAGTCATTGTTACTTTGATGTTATTAGATTACTTGTTGATCAGATAGTGATAAAAGGTAATTGTGTTAAAGTGAGTTGGTTTTAAGTGTTTTAAGTCTTAAGAATACACAGGATTTTACAATTCTTGATTAAACCAGAAAATAACATTTTACGGGATTTTACAAATCAAAGAAATAAACCGTATAATTCAAATAGGATTAATTCACCTCTGAACCAGAGATTAGATCACCTTCCAAGTAAGTGGATTAAATCGCCTTCAAAAGAAAATTAATTCGTCTTCAAAGAATGATTAATTCACTTTAGACAAAATGATTAATTCGCCTCTAGGAAAAATGATTAATTCGCCTTGTAAAGAGGAGGAGATTAATTTTCCTTGAGAAGTTGAAAGTGCTAAATCACCTTGCAAAGAAAAAGAGCTAATTCGCCTTCCAAAGAGAAAGAGCTAATTCGCCTCCTAAAGAGAAAGTGCTAATTCGCCTCCTTAAGAGAAAGTGCTAATTCGCCTTGCTCTGCAACTGACTAATTCGCCTTCAAAAAAAAGAATTAATTCGCCTTCAACTGAAATTCTAATTCGCCTTCAAGGAAAAGAACTAATTCGCCTTCAAACTCAAGATTAATTCGCCTCCTACAAAAACGAACTTCAAATTTTTCAAAACACTAAAAGACATACTTTTTGACGTTTTTACTCAAAATTTCTTGTACAACTTACATATCTAAGCCTAGTAGAACCTTAAAAATACAAACTTAAAAATCAAGATTTTGAACACATGGTATGTGTTTAATTACACATACCTTTTACCTTTAAAAACAAGCTAAAATAATCAAAAATGGACTTAAAATGCCAAAAATATGCTTGTTTTGCTAATTGTGTTGTGCAGGAACGGATATCTAAGAAAAGGACGAAAAACATAGCCAAAACGACAAAACCGGACACGGAATGGAAAAGCATGGTAAAGACAAAGTCAAGACAAAGCCCAAGTTTGAAAAAGTCAACCAAAGTCAACCCCGACAAATCCAAAGTCAAACCCGAAGCCATAAGTGAAGAAAAAGTTTAGGGGCCAAAATTGCCAAGTCCCTAACTTATTTAATGAAGGAAAAGAAGAAAATACTTGCAAGGGTTAAAACTGCCAACTCTCCAAAGAAATACCACATGGGCCAATTCTGCCAACCCTCTAAAAGTTATAACTCACAAGGACCATGAATGCAATAACACTTATAACACTTGGGGGGTGTTTTTGCCAAATTTCCAAACGTTTATAAACACATGGACTAAAATTGCAATAACATCTATAACCATGAGGGACCATTTGTGACAAACCCACAAACCCACAACTGTTTTGAAAACACTGTATATCTTCCAACATCATTTCCAGCCAAATCTCCACACCCTCCCCCTCCTGTCACTTTCACCCCTCGTTTACTGTTCATAAACCTCCAAAACCATTACTCTTCCTCACCCTACACCCACATGGGTCAATGAACACGCTGGCAATCCCTAGTGCGACTATTGGCTATGGAAATCAAGGGTTTTGATTATTCGGATTGGTGAGCAAGCAAAGACCAAGGGCCACGTTTGGAAACGACTATTTTTGGAACTTTCGAATAAAGTTGGTGTGTTGTGCTTTGATTCTTTCGTGTCGACCTCTACTAAGTAAGTCTTGAAACGCTCGGGTCTAGAAACCCATGAGTTGATGTGTTTGAAATAGTGTTAATTCATTGGGTATGGCTTTGTATTGGCGTTTGAAGGAATCAAAATGGTGTTTGATTGGATTTTGAAATGGATTGTATGGCAGTTTGTAACCAGCAGGTTGTGGGGTTGATTGTGAATTATTTTTGGTCTTAAGGCACCTGAGAAATCCAATATGGATGTGGGCATATGTCTTAAGTGTATGTGGTTCTTTGGATAGGGTCATATCTCCTCCGGATGAGTGAGATATCGTCGTTTTACTAAAACTAGTCAAATTTGGTATACCGTTGGGAAAAGGAGTATAACTCCATATTTTTGTAATAACTTTTCAAAAGAAAACTTAGGTATCTGTAGAAGGCTCTTAGGACTATCACCTCCAATTGGTTTCACATCAAAAGCATCTATAAATTTCAAATTACGCTCATTTTCGTAAACTACAAAAATTTGTCAAAATTTCTTTGAGGATTGCTTTGGGATAGTAGCTTGTTGGGTATGTTTTAAAATATTTTGGTACATGGAGACCTGGAAACTTAGACTAGGAGGTAGAGAAACCTCTTAGGTACATGTGGGAATTCGGATGGAGTCATATCGACGCCCGACGAATGAGATATTGCCGAAATGGCAAAGCTAGTCAAAAATTTAGACCAAAATTTGAATGAGTAATAAGTTCAAAAACTTATATAGCAACACCTAAATATGTAAAACTATAAGTTCTAGATATTGAACCAACTTAGACTTGAGCGGTCGTTTCGGCTTTTGCGGACGCACGGTTTAGGAGATACACTCAGTTTAGCGAGCGATAAAATTTTGGAAAAAGGCAGCCTTGATAGAATAGGGGCAAAATGGTAATTTCACCTTGATTTCAAAACTTTCACAGCCCTATGTTTTTGGAAATTTGACTCGAAATGCTTTCCGTAGACAAAAACCTCACACTTTTATCGTCCACGTACTAGTAAGTAGGAGGACTTCAAGATTTAGGTTTATTGGATTGAGGTTATTGTTGCCTCAGAGTTTTATCTTATCACCGGCGTGGTGATTGCACATTCTTTTAGCTATTATTTTTTATTTAAGAACTCTAGGAGAGTTCATGTATATGTAGTTTATGTATTGGAAACTTAGGACCGTTACGGTTGGATGTACCGGCTTTGAATGCCAATGAGGTATCTCTTTTTGAGGAAAAATTGGTATGTATGTATGTTATTTTTGGCATTGTTATTACAATTTTTGTAATTGTTCTCGGTTATGAGTTAGGAGGAGGTGTCATTGTATAGATTGTACTATGAGCGAAGCCTGGAGGTGTATTATCTCGTTGAGTGATGCTAGGAGGTTGTTGATACCTCACGACATTAGACTCATTGTGAGATTGATATGAACTCGAGTGATTAAGTGATTTTAGTTAGCGAATTTTCACACGTGTGTATTACTTGCTTGCATAGTCCATGAGTGGGTATTATTTTTGGAACTTGCCGTGACCGTTGACCAAACTGTATTTAATGGCGTTTTGTGAAGTTAATGATTTTAAAACTGTGAATTGCGATAACGAACTTGTGTGATGAACAAATGTCGTTGCGCGAATCATATTGACTATGTTGTATAAACTGATTGTGCAAACAATGGAAAACTGGGTTTTCAAATTTCATAAACTGACCCTATGGTGTCAAATAAAATTTTCTTTTCAAAAAAAAATTTCTTTAAAAAAAATGGAAGGTGGTGCTATCTTCTTTTCGTTCTTTTGAAATGATTTGATTTTTACTATTCGAAAATTTTCTTGGAATTAATTTACGCATGTAGCGTATGGAAAAGAAACGTTTTGACGAGGAAGGACATGATGTCGTTTGGTCCTCAATTATGCATAACCTGATCAACTATGCATAATTTAGGAAGAACCACGCTATGTCGGATAAATCGTCACCCTTAAAACACTTGGTAATTGAGATAAATGTTTGGGTCAAGCTTCCGGAAGAAGAAAAATATTTTTACCCTATTACGGATTCTTATGCAAGTAACCCTACTCTTATCGACTGCTTGGAGAGAGTCTCATGCAAGTCATTATGATCGAGTCGTTCCGAAGCGGAAATACCTACGGTATTGTTCGGAACGAGTGTGTCTAGAAAGGAGTGATGTTTAGTTCGTAGTATCTAGGAGCGGTGATTGTTATGAAGACGTGTCAAGACCAAGTATAGTCGGTGTGCTAGTAAGCAATGATAGATTTGAGCTATCAAGGGTGTGAACCTGATACCGACACTAAGAAGGAATCTTCTTGGAGATGTAAAGATTCCTAAGGTGGGTGGAAGCTGAGATGGTTAGTCCCGAGGTTGAAAGTGAGAAATAGAGAAAACTTCTCCTACATTGGATGTACGGTGCCTTAAATGTATCAACTGATGGCCGTGAAGAAGACTTCTTTCCCCGAAATGGAGTGTAGTGGTAGTGTAGTCGTAAGTATACCTGATGACGTCAAGGATTTTAATGAGACACTATACGATACTTGACCTACGGTTAAGTGTAGTGGCCCTTACTCCAGGACGTGACGACCCAAGGGCGTAAAGAGTGGCGAATTGATTGAGATTCTAGCTAAATGGTAACGTCCGTTTCCATTACTGGAGGAACAACCAAAATAGCCAACGTCTTAAGTCGAGCGGTATTAAATTAGGAGTGTGAGTATTTCGACTTGATGATTTGATTCATCAATGATGCTACGCGATGAGAAGGGACCAAACCAACGATGCCAGTCGCCATGAAGAAACGTTGAAATTTTTGATTTTCGTCGAACGAGCAATAAGTCTATGATGCTCATTGTTTTCTTAATTGATTTTGATTTGTCATTTGACATTATGTGTTGTAGCGGGATTGTCGCCGCCGAATTATGTGGAATATGTGCTATATGTGCTATGTGCTTTAAATGGTAGTGAGCGCTCATGTCACTTTTTTTCATGGCAATGTGCGGGTTTAGGATGTAAGCAAATGGGTGTTAATCACCAAGTGAGAATTTAGGACATAATAAGGTGGGTGGTCATCGTCTAAAGTCTTGTTGACGATTGTGGCTTGAAGTACCCATGAGTGTAGACTAATTAGAATTAGCCGTGTTTGTTGGAATTATCGTCGAGGTGGCTTGACTTTGTGGCAAGCTCGTCCGAGAGAAAATGTGACCGGAGAGGGTATAAAACCATAAGTGTTAGATAAGATTTTAATTCTGCCAAAAGCTCTCAAAGAAAAGCGAACTGATATGTTGATAATATACCGCAATGCTTGGTTGAAAGCGGGCATGATTAAATGCCTTAGTATTGGGCCAATTCATCGAGTCATCACCCCCCCCCCTAGTAAGAATGGTGAGGGTACATTAGGTACCTTATGTTGATTTATATGGGCATGTGTAGCGATGTCGTAAGATGATTAGGAGATCTAATGTGTTTTGAATTATTTTTCGCAACCGGAGGGGTAATATGTTTCGGATTATTTTTCGCGATCGGTGTGTATTTTAGTTTTGAATAATAATGAGTGTTTTGATTTGGATAATGATACAAAAATAAATATCAAATTTGATTATTAACGTCTATCTTGGTTTTAGTAAGCAACGTATGTTTTGGATTTATGGCAATGAAGTATATTCTCGGTTTTGAATATTGGTGTAATTCCGTAGTTGAGTGCGACATATATTTTGCTTTTTTTTAACGACGTACGTTCAGCCTTGGTTTCAATAAACAAGGTGCGCTTGATTTTGTAGTTTTTATGATCCCCAACTAAGTTCGGATCGATCATCAATTTTAGAGAATTTCTCGGGAAAACGACGCAATAATTACTTCAATCGGATATATTCCGTGACGTATATTGTTTCGTACGAAGAACGCGACTATAAAAGTTAGAACGACGTGATTTGGTTTTGTCGAATATATTTTCGCGACTTGTTTTTACCTCTTTTGATAAGAACTACCATGGTTTTGTTTTGATTTCGTGGGTATAATTTACCGCTTGTTTTGTTGACTTTCCATCCGGAATAGTCGGAGCGAGTGTTGTATCGCATATTTATTTTGAAAGAACGTAGGAGTCTGCGCGATGACGAGAAGCCGTCATGCCGCGAACGAACGATAAGGCAAGTAGGAAAGGACGAGCACCGAGGACGGCGCTCCTTTAAGGTGGGTGGAATGTAACAACCCGAGTTTCACGACGCGTATGACGATCGCAAGTTCGACGTCATTATTATTATTTTACGAGTTATCGTAAACAAATGTCGACATTTAATATTTTATTTGTCGTAAATAATTATTTTCGTATTTTATTGTGAATGAGAACTTAAAATATTTATTTTTGACGTTCGACATTTGACCGCGCGTTCGTTAATTGTTTTGGGCATCGTAAAAATAAACGACGCGTCTCGTTATTATTTTTATGATCGTAAAATATTATTTTATGAACCTTGTCGTCTTTGTTTCTCGACCTTGGTTAAAGCTCGCGTTTTATTAAATCTTGTACAAGTTACATTTTAAATTGAACTTGACACACAATTTTTACAAGAATTAAAAAGAAAAAAATATATAGAACTTGTGTATGCAATAGCCTAGGCCGACGCCTAGACTCTCACCCACACTCCACCTTATTTGTTTTCCCATGACATGCAAGTAATGATGAGTGTGACTTCCAAAAATTTGGTTAAACACAAAATCCTATCATTTCACTTCTTTTATAATTAAACATCTAACCTACAAAAATTGTTTTCTTTCTCTCTTGTCTTTGTGTGTTTGACTGGATATTCAAACACACACACTCTCACCATTTTTGTGTTTTGATCTCAAAAATACACTCAAACATCACTTAAACAATGATCTAAATAAAAAAGGAACCAAGTTGAGTTGTTTTTCTTCTCCCCTCTTCCCTTTTTGGTTCGGCCGAGCACCCTAACCCCACCTCTTTTGGTGTTTTTGATTTTCTACCAATCATATTGTTTAGGAAGCTTTAGTTTGATCATCCATGCAATGAGGTTTGAGTAAGGTTAAGTTTTATTGAAGCAAAGGGGTTTTCGGTTTGGCTTGGTTGATTGGTTGTGGGTTCGAACCAAGCAAGGGACAAAAGGGAGTGTGATTTATTGAGTTATTGTTTGTTGGGTCGCGTTTGGTCTTGTTTTGAGGGTCGCAGGTTCGAACCGGGTACAAGACACACAAAAGGGTGTGTTTGATTTATTGAAGGTTATTGGGTTGATTAAAGTTTGGTTTTGGTTTGGTTCGGTTAAGGGTGAGCCGCGGCTAAGACCGAGAGGGACGAGACGAACACTTTTATTTTCCGACCTTGCTTCGTATAAGTATTGTGAGCATCCTTTTTACATTTATTTCGATTGTTTCGTTTATTTTATCAATTCGATTATATGTGATGAAATCTACGGAAACTTGCGGCATCTAGTATAATATGTTATTGACTATAAAGCGGGATTGATAAGATATTATAAGCCATATTAGACCTATTTTAGATGAGTTTTTGGGTTGAAAACACGTTTTGACGTGATTTGGTAATTCCTACTTGCTGATCTGATTTTCAATGGCGATTTTGTGCACTTTCGAGTCCGTTTCAGCCTTCCGGCGAAATACGAAAGTTGTCCGGAATGACGTTTTCTATAAAATCTCTTTTTGGTCAAAGTCACGAAAACATGATATAGCGGATCAAAACTGATGGTCAAACTGCTGCGTCTTATTAAAAATACAAGTTCCTGCAGAAACTTGCAGGGGCATTTGATCATTTCTATCGAGATTCAATCTCGACTAAACTAAAAAGTATGTCTGATGTGGTTTTAGGGAGTAGCGTAGGAATTTTTAAAAATAATATTTATAATATATATTTTAGAATAATATATCTCTGCCGAAACGTAAATGGATTTAGAGGGTCGTTTGGCGCGGGTCAGATTTGGTAAAAATATATATAATTATAAAAGTCAAATAAAGTCAAATGTTGACTTTAAAAAATTAACGGGTTAATATAAGACTTAAAGTGTATATTATAAAATATAAACTTATTATATTTTTACGAGTATAACAAATTAGACTTAACGCGTTTTATGAACGGATATAGTTCTAAAAATAGTAACTTTAGTAACATACGGGACATAATCCCGATATGGGTAATTAATAACCAAATTGAAAGTCGAAAGTTCGAACGATGAATAAATATTTTATAAATATAATTGGATGCCGAGACTTACTAAAGATGGTAACCTTCGGAAATAGTAACTTTCTAAAAATAGAAAGTTATCGAAAATATAACGTTTTCAATTAAAGTCACGTAAGATAAAACGTGAGGGACAATTATAACTCAATGTTGTGGGGTTTTAGGATCTAAGGCGCAAGTGGATTTCTCATCACATGTATGAATTAATATATATATATATATATATATATATATATATATATATATATATATATATATATATATATATATATATATATATATATATATATATATATATACTATATATGATTTTGTTGATACGATGAACGCATCGTTGATTATACTTTTCGATATAGTAATCGAACGACTCTAATTATAGGTCGTGATCGCGTTTGTGGATTTTCGTGCTAGACTTTATTGTTTAATCATCGGCTTTTGATCAAGGTGAGTTCATAGCCTCGCTTTTAAAGTTTTCAATGTTTTTAACTCCGCGAGGGGGATATATTGCTTGTTTTGTGAAATTGAACGCAAACTGTTTTTGATACTTGAATATGATTCCTTCACTACTGAGTATATGCCTTTTTGATGTGTGACTGTTAGTTACCATGTGTTGGTAAGCGCTAATGCATTAAATAGATCTATTGGGTTTGACAACCCTGTCCGAGGTTTGAATCCGTTGGGACCATCCTGTCAAACGGGCATTTTGTAGTTAGTATTAGGAGAAGTGGCATACTTCTCGTACATAATTTTGTCCTACGGGATTAATGTGTTAAGTTTCGTTACACGGGCTCTTTAGTTGGAAGTCACTATTTTTATAACTTGACTTACGAGCCAACGTTATACGTTTTGTGGAACCCAAAATATGCGTTCTATGTGTTGATTGTAAACTCTATGAATTCACTCAACGTTTTGTTGACTTTTTAAGCATGTATCTCAGGTTAATTGTTGTTGATGGCTGGATGGGATGGAACACGGATATCAAGGACGGTGTCTCGGTAAAGTAGTGTCATAAGCTAAACAAGTGTTTTAGAAATCAAGTAGTGTTGTGACTTTTAAAAATAATTTCTATAACGGTATTGGGACCTATGTAACTCTGATCTTTCTAATAAATAAAATTATGTTTTATAAACGTATTTTTGAATGTTTACTGGGACTCGTGTGCATGTATTATAAAGTAGCACCCCAATAATTGTATTCCGTTGCGTATCATAGTTTGGGGGTGTTACAATATTTCTATCGATAAATATAAGAAATAAAACATGTAACCTTGAAGCATACATTTACTAAGATAAACATACGCGATTAATAAGTCTAACATAACATGACACATCATTGAGCAAGACTCAAGATCTATCTCACCTGATGAGTTAAACACATGTTTGAAAACGTTTGGTTCAGCTAAAGGTTTCATTATGTATATCATGATATGTATTAGACTAATTGTAACACTTGCATGAATGCACGATGAACCTAAAATCATAGTATCTAAGTGAAAGTCATTAGACTACTATAAAAGGAACATTTTAAAGGCCTGCAAAGACTAAAGACATGTTCATAGTTTATAGATTTTAATAAGGAGATTAGTGTTGAGTTTATACACTAATTCTTATTTTGATTGAGATGATTCTCAATCCTAGTCATAGCAGGATTTTCATCATAAATGATAATACTGCTGACTGAACATGCTTGATTAAAAGCATTGTTGCACTATTCATTAAAGAATAAGAATACTTCACAGTTTTGGAAGCTGTTAAGAAGACTGTCTCATATAGGTGGTTTTGCTTGCTTCAAACAACCTATGTAATGTATTGAGGCGATGCTAGTATTATTGTATTAGCACTGGAACGCACATATACAAAATGACAATCATCGTATTATTCAAAACCTTCACTGCTTGTGAGTTTTGAAACAAGTATTCTCAAAGGTCACTTAGATGACAACTAAGTTGGTACTTTTTACAAAGTTAATGTCTTGTACCAAACATGTTTATCATGTTAGGAACATTGAACTTTGACCTGCTAGTAGTCTCATGTATATCTGTTTTTAGTATTTGGATAATGGAACATTAAGCAGTTGTATTAAACAATGAATTGATATACCTGGTATGATTGTCTTCATTTATACAACTGTGTTCTATATTAGCATGTTTAATTCCATGAATAATTTATTTATTCTAAAATCGTCCATTGTCAGTTAATGATACGGGAGCATCATTGAATTAAGGCAAATGTGAGTGTTTGGTCATATTCATATAGTATGAATATTAAAGGATGATACGTCAAACTCATATGTTGTTCATTGAATGAACATTGGACTAACCCAGCCTACGAGTATTCACTACATGGATTGGCGTCAATAGTAAATCTCACAAGTGGTTATGTCTCTCATCCTCAGACTTGAGATGCAAGTAGGTTTTGTGTGTGTGGAATGTCAATCTTTGATATGGTTCAACGCTGACCTGTTGAAGGCTGCTATAAAGGTCATTTTCAGGAGGGAAGTGAAACACATAACAGACACGTGCAGTCAAAACAAGATTTGTTACTCCACAGGTTATGTAGAATGATACTACTGGGCCCCTTGATGATTTGAACAGATGTATGTGTGGCCGTACCCAAATATAATTAAGATGATACTTGATTGATTTGGTAATCTAGTTCAATGTCTATATCGAGAAACAGAATTGTTAAACATAAGAATGACTTATGATCCATGTTAGATGTTCAACATAGTATCTATAACAAAGGATGATTAATATCTAAACCATTTAAATGAGATGTTTAAGAAACTATCCTCATATGTCTCTGGGGGAATTGGCGTGTTGCTAGACGCTAACCTTTGCTTGTATAATTACTTGATTATTATGACGTGCGCAAGTGGGAGCTGTTGGAGTATGCTCGTGTCATAATAAATAATTATATGGCTAGACACATGTGAGCCTATGGGGTCACACACATATACACAAAGGTAACATTTTATATATCGTGTTTATTGTATTCACGATATATAAATAACCTACGTAACTCAGAATGGCTATCGGGCTTCTAATAACTAAGTAGTGTACTTATTTAATTGGACTTAGAAAACAAAGGAGGAGGCCCATAAAGCCCATAAAGCCTATTTGATGGCCGACCTTATAAGGGATAGGAAGAGATAAGATCAAGTTGGTTTTTAGTCAATATATGGTGATAATCTCCTCATTATTTGATGAGACTTACCAAAATGACTTCTCCTCTTTCCTCTCCCAATAGCCACGTCCAAGATGATGAAAAAATCAAGAGTTTTGTATTTTTTTTTATCTTAAGCCTTTTATTAGAGTAGTTCAAGGCTTAATGACGAGTTACAGGGTTAAGACTAGCATCTATTTGGTATACAAAGAAGTGTAGTGTGGATACATCATAGAGGTGATCTCCATTGATCACTTGGTTTCATTGGAAGTGTTGTGTTAAGGTGAAGGTCACCATTTGATTCTACCGATCACGCTACAAAGATATTACTTTTCTTGTTTTTAACTTTGATTGATCATATGACTCTATGAATCCGTTCATAGGTGCTTGTTCTGCTGCGTTTAATATTTGTTTATATGATATTAATTTGATTAAGCAACTATAATAACTCTTTAATTCTATCACAAAAAAGTTTATTTACTTGCAATTGTTTAATCGGAAGATGACAAAAATAATCAATTTTAAAGGCATACTTCATTGAATACTCAATTTTTACGCAAAAAGTTGTTACACTCATGAAACTAGCAAGATCTTGCTCTAATTTACGGATTTTTTTAAGAATACAAGGTTAAACTTGCTAGTCTTTCTAAAAGAATCGCAAGGTTTATCTTGCTATTTTTTTAAAAGAATCGTAAGATGAACCTTGATAGTTTTCAACTTTGGTAGTTTTTTTAACAGTATACTCTGATCTTCATCGTTGAAGGTTCACTTTGCTTAGTTTCTATAAAAAAATCGCAAGGTTGACCTTGATAGTCAATTTGCTAGTTTTTAGAAAACTAGCAAGGTTCATTTTGCTACTTATTTAAAAAAATTGCAAGATTTGACTAGCAAGGTAAGCCTTGGGTTTTTTTTAATCCGCAAAATATAACAAGATCTTGCTAGTTTTGCGAGTATAATGATTTTTTGAATAAAAATTGGGTATTTTGTTGAATATTTTTTAAAATTGATTATTCTGTAATTTGCCCTTGTTTAATCTACTTTCAAAAGTATGTGAAATCTCTTTTATAGAATCGGGTAAATCGCAAAAAAGTATACCTAACTTATACCGAAATATCTTTATAGAATCGGGTAAATCGCAAAAAAGTATACCCAACTTATACCTAATTTAAATTTAAGACACTCAACTTGTTTTCAAATTTAAGACACTTTCTTTTGATACCAGTAGGTTTCAAAGTCATTTAGCCAGTTACCAAAATTCCAAACAACCTTTTTCAATGATTAGTTTTTCAGCTGTCTATCACCACCACCTTACCATAAGCTACCACCGCCATAACCCATCACCACCATTTTCATTTATCACCACAACCACAATAACCTACCACCACCACCGTCATTATGACCAAACACAACTGGCTATGGTGGTGGTGGTGTGGTGGTAACAGCAACCAATGGTGGTTGTCGTGGTGGTGGTGTTGGTGGATTGTGGTGATACATGAAGGTTGTGATAGTAGACTATGATGGTTATGGTGATAAGTGAAGGTGGGTTATGGTGGTGGTGGTGGTGGTGGTGGTTGTAAATGAAAGTGGTGGTGGTGGGTCGCCGTAAAAGGTTGTTGGAAAATTTGATAACCGACTAAATGAGTTGAAAATTCGTTGGTGTCTTATATTGCAATCAATATAAAAAGTTCGGTATTTTTGAGTACATTTTTATGCGATTTGTGTTTTGAATATTTTGTTTTACGAAAAGAATAATAATCGTATTCCACATATTAGCCACAATTAATGGGTTAATATGAGAAGTGCCGTGTTTTCTCTCAAGTTTATGGTTAAGTATTTCATAAATATAATATGTACACTCAATAAAGTCATATATATATCTCTTAATTATACATTTTTACACATTCAATCATTCTACAGGGTGAAAAAAGTAGTAACTAGTAATCGACACGCTGAGATCACTAGGAATCCGAAAAATGGACAAGTTAGTAGTATTTGTGGTCGTGAGTTTTGGATTTCTCGGACAACTAGATTCAAGTTGCCCTAGTTAACTTTTTTTTCTGTGTAAAACTCAAAAATAAATTGTTTAAATAAAATAAAGTGAAAAATTCTAAAAGTATATAACAGGTCCAAAGTCAAAACACATCACACTTTCTATACGATTTCCTATATCCACCTTCCTTAGTTGTTTTACAGGAGCCAATAGTCAAGAAACCATATTTTCTCTTAATAAATTCACTACGATCTGCAGAACTAAAAACCTTCCCTAATGCCTTCACGTAATCGGCTAAATGTTGAAAATTGATTAAAGTTATTTAGCACTAAATCCCAAATAAGAGGCATATGGCCGATGATTAGCCAAAAATAAGTTTAATTACTATATACAAATTGTAGCAGGGCAAAAATATCAAACATCACACTAACATAAAGCTAGACTTCCGAAATCCAAGGATAAGAAAAGCTCGACCTCAATAGTTTCTCTGGCGCTAAACTAAGAATGTACACCGATGGTTGGATAAAAGATATTTGTAACATCACAGGGCCGCATCGTCTTTATCTGCATATTTATATTGTTTATGCACAGTTGTTAAATCCACCAAGTGACGCATTGTCGGTCTTCCATGTGGACAATTCCATGGTGATCTTAAACCCCTCAAATGTGAAACTATCTACAATCACAAAAACCACATAAACAAATTTCCTACAGTTGAGAAGCCGGAACGATTAAAATGTTAAATGCAGAAACAAAACAGTATAAATCTTAAGCCGAAACAAAGTACTGAATTCTAACTTAAAAGAATGAACAGAAAGCTACCTTTTGCATCTCATTTCTTCCAAGTGGATCTCCAATCATATCCGATGATCTGCAGGCGCGTGATGCCAGCATCGCACGTACTCTTGGAGGACAGACTGAATCAGCAGTGTCCATCTTATAAGTACCCATCATTGAGCATTCCCCTTCACTATCTGCCAAGATAGATATGAGCTCTTTCACGTCTGCAAAAAAGAACAAATAATACACGAAACTCAAATAGTCAAACCTAAACTAAAAACAAAAATATAGGGAAAGATCGACATATAACATGTAAAATGTATTTAGACTCAACAATTTCAAGGAAACATCATAGTAGGAGACAGTTTCAAGTGTCACTAGAAGTACAAGATTTCAAGGATGCACACTACCTGAAACGCCAAAAGTTATGTTTTTACTGAATGGGACGGCTTTTAATCTATAACGGTGCCCAGGAGTAGCATTCACATCTTCTTCTAATGAAAACCCATTTTTCCTGGAAGTTATAAGAAAAGAGTACTGTCAGAAACGAAGAGAAATAGAAATCTTAAATTCTAAATGAATACAGGAAATTCCATTTTTAGTCAGAATCAAAGAAAAATAAAAATCTGAAATCCTTTAAAAGATGATTATTGTTCATGGAAGAAGCTGCAAAATAAGCACCTGATTGTATCCATATGCATCGAGACGATTACTTCTTCTTCAGGAGATAATTCCACCAAGATTGGCCTTTTATATCATACAGAAAAATACGTGTCAAATACAATGTTATTAAAGAAATATACACGAATGCTAACTGCCAAGTAAAAAACAGCCAGAATTAAATAACTATAAAGGTACCTTTCAGATTTTACACAACAGTACTCATGGATCTAATATCAATTAAATTCCTCACCTCAGCAAAGGTTGTTGGTTCAAGATGGTGAACTGTGACAAATGCTCATAATTGTATTTCTCGTCTGCAGCATGCTGATAAGAAGATAAAGGTTTAAAAATGTCAGCTATTAAAATATACATCCTACAAGCTAGAAAGTTGTGCAATGGACAATCTTAAAATTAGATATGGTATTCTATATTGTTGGACCCTACAGTAAGATTAAGTATAGAGATGGTACAGATGCAAGACCTGATCCACTATAAAGAGGTCCTGGTCTGTTGAATAATGATTCAAAGAATATTTAAGTTAGTAGTCTTTTGGTCTTCTACAATAAAGTCTAAGTTGTCAGTTGAGT
>BQNB010035636.1:0-50721 GCA_026074375.1 Tanacetum coccineum
CTAAACCGGGTTTGCTATATATTAACAAGGGCATAATTTATTTGTCACCAATAATAATAATAATAATAATAAAATTTTGAGATACAAAATTAGGAATAAGGGAGGAAAAGTAAGTACACAATTAGCTTTTATGAGTAGTGTTAGCATCATAACTTGTATTTTGCAATGATCTTGTTTTTAAGCTTGGCTTGGAGAGGAGAAAGTCGGGGACGATAAATTTATCCATTTGGACACTTTTTGTGCTTTTTGTTCCGTGATCCTAAAAGTTATCAATGAATAATGAAAGCAATACATTATGTCACACATGAATAAGTTGTAAGTTGGAAATTATGAAGAAAAAAAAAAGGGTAAAACGGGGGTGCTTGCGAAATTAAATGATTTTTGAACCTTTTAATGGATCTTTTTCTGTTCTTGTTTGTTGTGAGGGGTTATAAGTTAAAAGAGGATAAAATTATTTATTTCCAGTTTTGTTTTATTTATATTGCGTGTGGGACCAGCAATGGCTTAGTGTGGAGGAATTTAATGTTCGCTAAAATACATATCTTTTATACCCCGTAAAATACTATTAATTGGACTAAAAATGCTAAAATATGGTTAATTATCTTGCAAATATGTTTGTTTGGTATTTTTATGTTTTGAAAGTAAAATGATTGAAAACGGTGCAAAAACGGGAATTATCGGGCTCAATCTGGTCAAGTTTAATTATTACTCAAGTTAAGATGAAGTCGTGAAGAGTCCCCGAACATACCAGTAGAAAGAGCGCGATAAATCGAGTCCAAAGGTGCCCTCGGATTTAATTGGGCTGACCCGTAACCCATTTTTGTGGGCCAGGCCAGCCCACTATTGCAAGAAGCCCATTATCAAACCAAGGCCCAACATTAACTAAGTTGGCCCATTTTTAAAATTAGCTAATTTTGTTAAAGTATAAGCTGTGACGTCAGGTCACATGCAAAGGAAATTAATTCCCTTGTCCATCACGTGCCATCCCACCAAAAAGAAATAGACAAATAAACTTGTGCCACGTGGAGTTCAATTCTCATACAATGATCCAACAGATGAGAATGAGGCGTATGTATGAAGCTAAAAAGAATGACAGGTGCCACGATGTGAATGGTTGGATCTTTGCTAAACCTCTCAATCCGTGTGTATGAGAATAGGAGCCAATGATTGGCTACTCGATTGTTAAATGATAGGACGGAATTTACAAATCTCACCCTCCTTGGACTCTATAAATCAACTCGCCTCCCTCACACTTTTATCATTTAGGCTTTTATTTTTCTTAGTTTAGTTTTCTAGTTTTTAGCTTATTTTAAGTTTGTAATAGCTTATTTCAGATTTTTGTGCTTATTGTACTAGTTAATTTCGCGTGCTTATTAAGATGATGTAATGAAAATGGTTTAGAGCTTATTGAAGATCTTGGTTTGCTAATTCTTTTTCTTATTTGTTCGATTATCTTTGTTTTCGTGTAGCTTATTCAATTAAATACAATATATTTTTGGTACGTTTTTAGTCATTTAAGTTCGGTTTTAATGGTGAAAGGTATGTGTAATTAAACGCATACCATTCATCAAGGACACGTGGAAGCAAGCTAATGGAGGATCGGATGTATACACGCTGGTGATCCGAGGTCACACAAATAGAAGCCAATGATTGGCTAATCAAGTGTGCAATGATTGGACGAAATTTACAAAACTACCCCCTCACTTGGCTATAAATTGAAGACGCTCCCTCTCACTTTGGAGATTAGTTTTTAGTTTTTAGTTTTTTTAGTTTTCTCTTTAAATTTTAGATAGCTTATTTTCTGTTTTGAGCTTATTGTAAAAGCTGATTCCATCAGCTTATTAAGAGATTGTAAGAAATTATTTGGCTTATTAATTAAGATGTTTTATGAGGTTACTTGAGCTTATTATTTTAGCTTAGTTCTTTTTCTACCTTTTTTCTTTTTCAAAATATCCTTTCCTTTGTGGCTTATTTTGCTTATCAGTTTCTTTATCATCTTATTTACATCTCTTGCTCGATTCGAAACCAAATGGAAACCGCATATTGGGTGGTCTTTGGCTTGTTTCCTAAGACTTGAGTTTCCACTTGTTTCGAGAGCTATTTAGTGCTCATTTAGCTTAACAGTTTTCTACTTAGCTCATTTCATTTTTAAAAACAGTTTTCTTAGCTTATTAGTAGTTTAGTCCGATTCGAAATAAAAGGATCCTTGTGTTTATCATCTTAGCTTATCCAATAAGCTTTTGACACCGATCCTATTTCGAGGGCTTATTAGTTTTTTTTAAAGCTTATTTCAGTTTTAGCATTTCTAGTGCTTATTCGATTTTAGCTTAAACTGGTTCTAAAAAAACTCTTCACAAATTCTCGTTTGGTTTGCAAAATTTCTTCTGTTGGGCCTCGATTGGTTTGAAATTCTTGTTGGGCTTTGTGGTTTTAAGGAATTCGTGAATTGGGCCCATGTGATTTTGAAACTGAAAAACTTAAATTTACTTGTGAAAAGAATTGTATGATAACTGTTATATTATTAACAGTTTGTTTGTTTTTGTTTTGACTTTGGTACCGGTCAACTCATGAGGCGTGAAGCTTATGGGTTTAGTAAGCTAGATTGGATATTCGTATTCACTTTAGCTTATTAAATCGGGTGGATTTCGTTTAAATTGCGGTTCTTCAATTTGGTTCCAATTTCTATCATTTTTCAATTAATTAGTGTAGATTTAATTTGTCATTTTATAAAATGTTTGCTTATTTGAATTTTTTTTTGCCATGCTTAGTGTAGATTTGTTTTTGTCGTTAAATGCTATGTTTGTTAAATTAAATTTCATTATGAGTAGTGAGTAAATAACTTGTGTTTGCTAAGTGATTAGTGATTTGGAATTTAAGTGCGGTTTTAAAAAAGGTTTAAGAAAATAAATAGTCATTAGAATTTTCCAATTTACATACCGTCATTTACTTTTAATGCAATTTAAATACTTGTCATTTATTTTAAAAAGCATTTTACTTTACCTGTCATTTAATTTCTTGAAACTTGTTTTCTAAGGATTTTAATTTGTTAAACCTAAGCCCGCACTTAAAGAACATTTCACGTCACTTAGCAAACATATTTGTCATTTATATTTTTTAGATCAACTTTAGTATAATTTTGTAGTTTTAAATCTTAGAATTAATTTTATTTTAATTTTTAGTAAAAAAATACTTTAAAACCAAAACCAAATACTTGAATGACAATCAAGCTTCAATCAAAACATTCTCGTGAATTTCAATTCATCTCTCGCCGTGGAAACGACACTCGGAAGATAGACTATTACTTTTCCTAAAGTAATTTTCTTATCTAACGGGAAATACTATATATTATTACGACACGCTTTGACGTTTATCAAAATGGTTCCGTTGCCGGGGAGAGGTGTAACGATTTTTACGGGATTCTTCGTATTCGAGCCTTGAAAATCCTTTCTTGTGAAGTTATTTTCTTTATAAAAATATATAAAAATACAAAAATATTTTTCATTTTCTTTTATTAGTATATAAAAGCAATTATAAATATTAAAAAATACCAAAAATATTTTTCTTTCTTATTTTTATTTCTTTTCTTATGTATTATTTCAAAATCTAAAAATATTCTCCTTTACCCTCTTATCCGTTTAATTCTTTCTTCTTATCCTCTATATTGTTTAATTCTTATGACGTCATTCAACCAACGCGAGTGTGCGGGGTGTGGACAACCATGTGATGGCTTCTATTGTTATCTATGTACATGCCAACAGTGTGGTGTTAATCTTCTAGATGGAACTTGTTTAAATTGCACTTATGGCAATGGAAAGCCAGTCACTGTTGTGGTTGTGAAGGCCCGTTAAAAGGTGGATTTTGTTCGTTTTGCGCGTGTGAGAGAAATAAAACATTTCATTCGCTTATGATTCAAATTCGAATTATTTCAATAATGATCAAAATTTTTCCGACTACACTCCACAGCTCCAGTACGAGACATTTTTTGTGCGAGTTATGTGGAAACAATTCTCATTATGGCTATGATTGTCCACCACGATTCTCGCTTGTCTATGAGCAGGAATCATGTTATAATCAAAACTATAATGATAATTGTTATTCACATAATTCACCAAGTTTTCTTTGTTGTGATAATTGCGGGGGTCCTCACAAGACTTTCCAGTGTCAACCGATGAACCAAAATTTCAATTATTCTAATTCTTTCGGTCTTGACCAATACAACCAGCAATTTTCTACATTTCCACTTCAGGAAATCGAGAGGATTATAAAGAAGAGGTTTTTAAAGAAAGTACTGGTATAGAGAATAATGAGTGTGAAGCGGTTTGATGATGCCGAAATTAATGATATACGAATGATTTGTGTTATAAAAGATTTCGGGTGCAGATTGATGATGAAAATGAAAGAGATTGTTGAGATTAAAATAAAACAACTCCTTGCCAAGATTATAGTGGTTTGGACATTGAGATGTGGAAAAAAGGGAAGCGCGTTTTTAATGGAACGAAAATTATCTTGCTGCTTCACAACGTATTAAATCTATTTGTAACGACGAGGATGATTCTATTCCTTTGAGAGATATTACTCTCGATATTTCCCGTATGTTGCTATATATCTTCACCTCCAGTCTTACGACTAGAGAACCCGGATCTTTATAATTGGGACGAGCATCTTGACACTATCCTAAAAGGAATCGGTACGAATTAATAAAGTTTGTGTTGAGAACCTTTTGTCCCAATCTAGTCGAGTCGAGGATTTTTCCAATAATGGAAAGTGAAGAATGTGATATGCCTGACGTGTGATGAATAACTTCTACGATTTTACACAACGCTTTCCTCGAATCTCTCTTTTGTTTCAAACGAGATTTCACTCTATGTGATGGAAAAACGAGTTACTTCTGATGAGGACGTTCGATTGGAAAATTTCAGAAATTATCGAACCCTCTTTTTAATGATGAGAAATCATTTCTCCAAAGATTGATCCAATCATTTTACATGCTCCGTGGTCTGTATCATTAATGAATCTTTTGCTTAAGTTCCGAGTCTATTTGTTGGCTGTTTTTCTCATTATTAGTCTTGATTTATCTTCTCGAGGAGTTTATCGGTGAACTTCGCAACGTTATCAATCCGCAATTCCTACCGGGAATGAGGAAGTCGACTTTTGCTTTAGAGAAGAAATCTTTGTCTGTTGAGAATTTGTTGTATGATAATTCGTCTCCACGACCGAGGAGACACTTAATTGGAAGATTGTTGATACGATATTCGATGTCTTCCTCTCTCTTCTTCCTATTCCCGTGAGGATAGTGATCTTCTATATGGAGGAGATCGATTTATTTTCTTGCGCTTTGATGATCGACTGCACCACGGCATTGAGAACGGACGAACTATGGACTCGGAGAGGATTTTTGTTTTGCTTGAAGAAGAATTGCTTAATATGATTCCCTTTCTTTCGAAAATGAGTCATCTAACCTTGATTCATTTTAATGATCGTATTTTTTTTTTTTTTTTTTTTTTTTTTTCATTATTTTTTTTTACAATTTTTTTTTTTTTTTTTTCACTTTTCTGTCTTTCTCCTCGGAACTCTGGATGTTTGAGATTGTTTTTGATTTTGATTGGCGATAGCGGGTTGTTGTGATCTACCAAAGTGGTGAAGGGTATTTCTAAACACTATGTTCTTATGCCTAATATTTTGCCACCCTTCTAACTTTTGATCGGATTCGGACTTTCTTCTCTTTTCATGATTCCCTCGATACGGAACCAAGATTTTTGATTCTGGGGATATTCATGTGAAAGTCCAATGGAGGACTTTGTATACGAGATGAATTTTCTAGTTCATTTCATACGTGATCCGCTCCTTTCTCCAGTGTTTGCCACTTTGCTTCGTTTTTCGCATCCGAAAACGAGGAAAGTGTTCAGATCATGGTTTCTCACTTTCCTTTGTATCCTGTTTTAAATCGGGACAAAATCATTTTGATTTTTCTAAGAGCCGAAATGATTGATTTCTGGAGGGGACAGTTCCTTATCTTAGATGTTACTCGTATCTCATTTCTATCCCTTTGGACTATCGGCTCAAGTAGTGGGGGGAATCGAGTCAGGCTCAAGATCGATGTGAACATAAAATAAGTGCTTTCGGGAGGGCAACCCGTGTGTCTCTTTTCTTTCTTTCTATTTTCTTGATTTAAAAGAGTGATGTGATTTAGCCCAAGTGTGGGTGGCAGTGCTTTTTTCTAGATGGTATGTTGTTTCATTTTTGAGGATTCCATTAAGATCATGAAGACCCGTGCTTGTTTTCAATCCTCCAATCATCCGGTCTTCGATTTTGTTTATTTTGGAATCCTTAATCCTGATCATGTATATATATTGTGTTTTCCCTTTTACACTTGGAATTTTTTTGCATTTGCCTTTTTCGTTCCTAAGTGTGGGGGTAAAACCCGATATTTTTAATAAAATTGAGGTCAATGTTCCTTTCTAAGTGTGGGGGGATTCTATCGATAATGTGATCTTACCTGTGCCTTGCTGTGTCTCTCGCAGCCCCGTTTTGGCAAAAAAAATTTAAATTTTTAAGTCTCAATATCTAGTTTAATAGTTCATATGATAATAGTAAAAAAGTTTGTTGAAAAAATATAGAAAAACATATAGTTGAACGAATGTGGTTTTCGTTGGTTGAGAACGAAATAGTAAATTTTGAGACCGGTATTTATAATCTTAGTTTTCTTAACTTTAATAGATTGTCTTTGCTAATTCTTTTATACAAGGAGCTATTTAAACGAGTTGATCTAGCTTGAAAAAAGGTTAAGATGTGCCAAGTTTATATATTAATTGTTTAAATATGCGAAGATGATATTTAGAGTTGAGATTCGTTGCCAAGGTTATGTGATTGTTAATGTGGCTCGTTCTTAAATTCGTAGGCTAAACTTTGCGAGTTTCTTTAGATTAGAAATTTTAATTGTGAAAAGAACAAGAGATGCTCGGTAGAGTATCAGTTTTGATCGCTAACATTGAATAGTTGGAATTTCTTTAAGGCTGGATAAGTGTATAAATGTGCCTTTTTACTCCCTTAGACTTATTTTACCTTTAATATAATTGTTTAATAAATAGAGTTGTGCTCGATTTTTTTTGGTTAATAATTAGTTAATAAGAAGTTTCTTTAGTTCTTTGTGATTAAGCTGAGTACAATCAGGAATATTAAATTTCGGACATATACTAATGTATCACAATGATAAATATTTTGCCTTATTCCTTAAAAGAGCCTTATCTGGTATATGGGGTAAGTATGAATTTAAATAAGTGCAAATAATAGCCTTATTCATTGTCTTAAAGAGCTTAGGTATATAGAATGGATACATGTTGCCTTAATTTTTGTCTTTTTGTACCTTAAAGAGCCTTAGGGTATATGGTTGCAAATAGATTGGGTATTTATGCTCTTTAAAAAGCCTCCTTAGGGATATATGACTATAATGGTGCCTTGCTTAAGCTACACTAATAAAAACAAATTTTGGTCGCCTCGATGTAGACTTTAATCTTGATGAATTTGATCTTTTGAAAAGGGTAGGAGCTAAGTATTAGTTTTTACCATTACGCTTTATTTTTGAATTAATAAGTATCGAAAAGTAAGTCTTAAAGAGCCTTCGTGTATATGGTCTTAAATATAAATTTTGAGATACAAAGAAAATTAGGAATATGAGGGAGGAATAAGTAAGTTCACAATTAGTTTTTATGAGTAGTGTTAGCTTCATAACTCTGTATTTTGCAACTGGATCTTTGTTTTTATAAGCTTGGGCTTGGAGAGGAGAAAGTCGGGGGGACGATTAAAAAAAAAATTTTTTTATCACATTTGGACACTATTGTGCTTTTTGTTCTAAAAAGTTTGTGATCCTAAAAGTTATCCATGAATAATGAAAAGCAAATACATTATTGTCAGACACTAATGAATAAGTGTAAGTTGGAAATTATGATAAGAAAAAAAAAGGGTTTTAAAAGGGGGTTGCTTCGCTCGGAATTTAAATGGATATTTTGAACCTTTTAATGGATCTTTTTCTGTTCTGTGTTTGTATTGTGAGGGAGTTATAAGTTATAAAAGAGGTAAATTATTTCATTTCAGTTTTGTTTTATTTATATTGCGTGTGGGCCAGCAATGGCTTAGTGTGGAGGCAATATAATGTTTCGCTAAATACATATCTATTTATAACCCCGTAAAATATATTAATTGGACTAAATAATGCCTAAATATGGTTAATTTATCTCTGCACATATGTTTGTTGGTATACTTTATGTTTTGAAAAGTAAAATTATTGAAAACGGTTGCAAAAATCGGGAATTATCGGGCTCCAATCTGGTTCAAGTTTAATTATACTCAAGTTAATGATGATGTCCGTGAAGAGTCCCCGATATACCAGTCGAAAGAGGCGCGGATAACATCGAGTCCAAATGTTGCTCTCGGTATTTAATTGGGCTGACCGTAACCTTTTTTGTGGGCTCAGGCCAGCCCACTATTGCATAGAAAGCCCATTATCAAACCAAGGCCCAACATTAACTAAGTTGGCCCATTTTTAAAATTAGAGAATTTTTTGTTAAAAGTATAAGCTGTGACGTGCAGGTACATGAAAGGAAAAATTAATCCTTGTTCCATAGTGCCATCCACCAAAAAGAAATCGAAAATAACTCTGTGCACGTGGAGATTGCTTTTTGTGACAATTTGATTTTAATTGGTGTTAATAATGATCAAATAGGACAAAACGGTGTTTGCGTTATAACAGGAAAGCTTTGATACATCAAAGGTACGTGTAAGCATAAGCTAATGGAGGATAGATGTCTCACGCTGGTGGATCCGATGGCACACAAATTTAGAAAGCAATGATTGGCTAATCAAGTGTTGCATTATGATTGGACGAAAATTTACAAAACTACCCTCACTTGGGCTTAAATTGAAGACCTGATCCTCACTTTTGATATTAGTTTTTAGTTTTTAGTTTTTTTTAGTTTTCTCTTTAAATTTTAGATAGCTTATTTTCTGTTTTGAACTTATTGTAAAAGTTGATTCCATCAGCTTATTAAGAGATTGTAAGAAATTATTTGGCTTATTAATTAAGATTGTTTTATGAGGTTACATTGGCTTTATTATTTGAGCTCAGTGTTTTTTTCTACCTTATTCTTTTTTCATAAAATTATCCTTTCTTTGTGGCTTATTTGCCTATAGTTTCTTTATCATCTTATTTACATTCATATACTCGATCGAAACCACAAGGGAAAACCGAACCATATGTGGGTGGTCTTTGCTTAGATTCCTAAGACATTGAGTTTCCAATTGTTTGGGAGCTTTTTTAGGGTATTTAGTTACATGTTTTCTAATTAGCTCTTTTCATTTTAAAAAAAAACAGTTGTTCTTGCTTATTAGTAGTTATAGTCCGAATTTGTAATAAGAAGGATCCTTTGTGTTTATAATCTTAGTTATCCATAGTTTTGACACCGATCCTATTTCGAGGGAACTTATTAGTTTTTTTTATAAGCTTTTTTAGATTTTAGCATCTCTAGTGCTTATTCGATTTTAGCTTACACTTGTTCTAAAAAAAATCTTCAACAAATTCTCGTTGGGATTGCAAAATTTCTTTTGTTGGGCCTCGATTGTGTTTGAAATTCTTGTTGGCTTTGTTGGTTTTAAGGATTTCGTGAATTGGGCCATGTGATTTTGATAACTGAAAAAAACTTAAATTTACTTGTGATAAAGAATTGATATGACTAACTGTTAACTATATTAATAGTGTTTGGTTTGTTTTTGTTTTGAATTTGGTTACGTCAAACTCATGAGAGCGTGAGCTTTATGGGTTTAGTAAAGCTAGATTGGATATTCGTAGTCATTTAGCTTATTTAAATGGGTGGATTACGTTTAAAAGAAAAGAAAAAAATTCGTGGATTCTTCAATTTGGTTCAAGTTCATATCCCTATTTTCAATTAATAGTGTAGATGTAATTTGTATTTTATTAAATGTTTGCTTATTTGAAATGTTTTTTCGCATGCTTAGTGTAGATTTATTTTTTGTCGGTTTAAATTGCTATGTTTGTTAATATGAATTTCTATAATAAGTAGTGCAGTAAATAACTTGTGTTTGCTAAGTGATTACGTGAATTTGGGAAATTACTAAGAGGTGCGGTTTTAAAAAAGGGTTTAAGAAGAATAAATAGTTCATTATGATTGTTTTCCAATAATTAATACGGCATATACTGTTAAGCAATTTAAGATTGTCATTTATTTTTAAAAATATCATTTTACATTTACTTGTCTATTTAATTTCTTGAAACTTGATTTTCTAAGATTTTATTTTGTTAAACCTAGGCCCCACCCTTAGGAATAATTTCACGTCACTTAGCAAGGCATATTTGTATATGTATATTTTTTCTAAGATCACTTTAGTATAATTTTATAGTTTTAAAATCCTTGAATTAATTTTATTTTTATTTTAGTAAAAAATAGTTTACAACACAAGAACAAAAACAATATTGAACAGGACAATCAAGTTCAATCAAAACATTCATCGTGAATTTCTCAATTCATCTTCTCACGTGGAAACGACATCGAAGATTAGACACTATTACTTTTCTAAAGTATTTTCTTATCTAAGAGGGGATTACTATATATTATTCGACACGTCATCGACGTCATCACTCTAAACAAATAGACGTAAATGCTATGCGTCTATGCACATATATGTTAGTTGTTTTCCTAAAACTAATCTTTTAGATTTCCTTTTACACTAGGGGCGGTAAACCTCCTCGGAGGCCTAAAACAGAAACTCTAAACACGGGGCCTTTTTTTATCAAAGTTATCTCGTCAAATAATCATTTATTTAAAAAATTTTATTTTATTTAAGTTTTTTATGTGGAAACTTTAAACTAGTTTCTCTCAAATCAATATAGTATAAATATTTTATTTAAAATTGATAATTGTAATTCAATAAATTAATCTTTTAGATGACATTTAGATCGGTGATAACTTTTAATTAGCATTCACCTTTGAAATACTTTGAATCTGCTGAAGAAATTGTTACTGATAACTAGCATTAACAATAAAATTATATAAGTATTACGGATAAGTAGTTTAAAATATTTATACTTTTGATCAAAGCTATATCCAATGAGATGTTATCAATTATTCCACACGTATAACCTCTCAACAAATAGGTTTCAAATTGATTATAACGTTAATACCAAACAACTTTTATAATCTGGCTTAAAGACCCGTTTAAGGATTTTAAACAATTAGCCCTATTTAGATTGTTATTATCTAAGTTTTAAATTTTCAATATAAAGAACTTAAAGATACCTTAATCTGTATATTGATCATATTTACGTTCCAGTGAATGAAATAGCTTCATTCTGCAATGTATAGAAGAAGTAATTGTTTTTTAATAAATTTGCTCCATTAACCGACTTTTTATAGTTTCTTTGTTAACATCATAGCACCTTATCATCCATATATCGACATAGCCTAAAAACCACCCTAGCACCCTATCATCCATATATCGACATCATCCGATCTACACCCATCAAAACCCTCCAAACGACGCCAGCCATGAAATCAGATCTACATCATCAAACCAACGCATCCCCTCCGCGCGCCGCCGCATATTCTTCGGATCACTACTGTACAAAATTTGATGTGCAGAAAAAAGGTATATTGAAAGATTAAAAACACCATAATATTGAATGTATAAATGACAGATCAAAGATATATCAACGACGAAACGTTGGTATTCGATTGCGGCGTCGGAAGCGCGTTGTCACGAGAGTTATCTACTGAATGATGTTGTGTTTTTTGTATCAAGGTTAAAGGTGCTACTAACTAATTATTTGTATGATTATGTTTTACCTTTGTTTATTTATTTATTGTTGTTAAAGAGCCTCATGTAAACAACTAGAACATAAATGCTATGGTCCATGTACATATATGTTAGTTGTTTTCAAAACTAAATTTTAGATTTCCTTTTACAATATATCTACCTCACAGTCCATGGAAAAAAAGTATAATAGTGTTTGATCAGTAACTCTAGATATTGTTCTCAAAAAGTCATAAATAGATGTGTTGCTTATGGAAGATTAAAGTTAATACCTTACTAATTTTATATTGAAAATTTATTTAACTGTGTTTTTGTTGGTAAGGTGAAGGATATAGACTATTAATTTTGATCTTTTGATATTTTGATTTTGTATTGTTTTGGTGTATTACTAGTTGATTTTGTACTGTTCTCGTGTATTAGTATAAAAAGAGAGAGTACACCCCTGACAATGACATCTATATTTTATTTCCTATGGTATAAACTGAACTTGAAACGTGAGGGGCCAGTCACATTCTTTTTTTACAAACTTTGAAAATGTTATTTTTTTCATAAGATTTGTTTAATTGTGCATAGGTGTTTAGGTTGTGCATACATGTTTGCTAGTTGTTTATTTGTTTGCTATGCAATAGTTGTAATGATTATCGATTCGTTTGGTTGTCATGTGTCATGAGTTATAGTCCGGGACATATATGTTTTGTTCAACTTTTATTTATCAACTAGTTTTACAATTAATTTAACATGACATGATTTGATATAACTAGTTCTTTTTTTTGTTCTATATATATGTTTCAGTGACATGCCTCATAAGAAAGATGGTGTGTGATGAAGATGATCAATGAATGCACTTAGAAGTCGTACACATATGTTCTCAGAAGGCGTGCATATATGTTTTCAGAAGCTGTGCACATATGTTATAATGGATTTGATAATACTTTTGTTTTTTATTGTATTTTATTTGATATCAAATCTTGTATATGATATTTTTTTATTGGTTTATTATAATTCAGACGTCATATGTATAACGTATATGTTTTTTGCTTTAAAAAATTGAAGTTTAACGAATGTACACTAGAAACATATGTGCAATTAACACTTTAAACAAAACACATTGAAGATTATAAAATTGTATACTATAAACACATGTAAAATTACATTTGAAAAAAAAAACATTTATGTTTTCTAGAATTACATATGTGCACCTGTGTCAAATCGCAATATTTAAAAAAAACATTTATGTTTTCTAGAATTACAATTGTACGCAAGAGACATATGTAAAATCGCAATATTAAAAAAAAACGTATATGCACCTGTATTTTTTTTTGAAAACATGTATGCTAAAAAATATACAAAAAGTAAAAAAAATATTTTTTTACTTTTGAAAATAAAAAAACATTTTTTAATTAAAAAATTAAAAAAGAAAAAGTTAAAATGTCTTTTACTATTATACCCTTTTGAATTAAATAAAAAGTATTAATAATGCTAAATTCTTATTGATCAAAAATAGTTCCACTTCACATAAAGCTAAAATTCCCTACCGCGCGTTACACCCATATTAAGCAATCTAAGCTAGTACCTGCTTCTAAACTCGGGTCGTCTCCTCTCCTATTAGAACCGCTCGCAACACCCCCTTTCCTGAATCTCCCCCTTAAGAGACGTACTACCCATCGATAGCACGACACTCACCCTCGCTCGTCTCACCGACGACTGTATAGCTACTGCTCTGTCTCTCTTCCTCCCTGTACTCCATCATCCTATATTCTATCACCTCTCTCATCACGCTCGACTGAGGGTTCTTCTCCTCCTACACTGTTGCTACTCACAGGGGCTTCATGCATAAGGGCGCAGACATGAGGCTGATATGATCAGCCTTTGATGGTAGCAGATAATTCGTTGACCTTCAGGAGCTAACCAATCATGTGTGACCAACCAGGAGTGACTCATCAGTCTTGTCCCTCCTTTCATGTGCCCCCTGGGGCACATATTAGAAGAACCCTATATATATATATATTTTGTTGTATATATATATATATTTATATTATATCTAATATTTTATATATTGAGCCTAAAAACCATATACTAACAAATATAACATGTAAAAAATAAAATTATGCCGCACATATATTTAGTTAACTTGCTTTATTTGTAAAAACTCACGAAAAAGAACAAAACCCGGCCCGGTTTAATTTGACCCCTTTTTTCGTCCAAAAGCGGTTCAACCGGCCGGGTCGAACCGGGTTTCAAAACATTGGCTAACAACATGTTACACGTGATAATCTGAGTTGGTCGCCACTTATTCAAAAACCTAAATGACACTGCACATAGTGCAAGGTGAAAGTCACCGATCGCTACAGCCCCTACGCCGCCATTATCCATGTCTTAGATGCGTTATGGGTGGCTTGGTCGTCATATTCACGAGTGTTTTTCATTACCCTTTTCTGCTTCCTCTTTCAAAGCTAACATCTTATACTTAAACTAGTTTGAATCCATTACCATATTCTTCTCAGTACACCGTCTTGCATAGTGTCTTGTACCCCTACAGTTATAACACTTTATCACATTTACTGCATTATGCTCCCGCATAATCTCCAACTGTCTTTATCACATTAGTTTCCGCAACTCTAGCATTTTGAGTATTTCCAGCAGTCCATTAATTCCCTCCAACTTTCCCAACAGTTGCATTGCTCCCAGTATAACTCTGAGTCTGTCGTCCTTGCACATTTTGCACTATAACTCTTCCATCTTAAACATTTGCTTGAGTTCTTGGATAAGACGAAGTCCCGAGTTTGTTGTTAGTGAGTGAAAATCTTATAGTGAACACCTTGCCAAGAAATGCCATTGCCTTGTTGAGACAAGCAATTGGATCATCAGTTGGCAGAAATGTTGGTATTGCAAGTTCTGAATTTGTTGATGTTGGTGTAACAAGGGATTGTGGTTGAACAATATGTGCTTCAAAGGGTTGTTGTGGAGCCAAAGGTTTTGTGGAGCATAAGGTTGTTGTGGAGCATAAGACACTTGTTGATTATATTGTAGTGCTGGATTGATGTATGGATTTGGTGCATTGTACGTATTAGCGACCTATGCAAGAGGATCATGACTTCTTGCTGCTCTTTCAGCTCTAACCTCATTTGCATCATCCTGATTCAATTTGAGATAGGTAAACAATTTATCATAGCTAACCTTGTGAAGATCCTTTGATTATTTAACCCCAATCACAAACCTTTTCTATTCAGGTTGTAGATGATTTCAAAACTCGGTGTTTATCTGAAGCAGAGACATTTTGATATGATTCATGAGTATATCATTCATTAGCTTAGCAAATCTCAGATAATATGATTGAATTATTTCTCCCTTCTCTGAAGTAAACATATCAAACTCATCAGCTAACTTCATTTCCCTTTCCTGCTTGGTCCACTTTGTTCCATCCATAAGTGCCTTAACCCTATCCCAAATTGACTTGGCAGTTTTGTTGTGATTCAAAAGAGCGTAGATGTCATTCGGTAACCCTTGCAAAATTATATTAGCGACCCTTACTATCACTTGCATAAGTGTTTTAAGTAATTAAGTAATTAAGTGTTAAAGTCTACATGAGACTAGCACAAACTATCATCATTAATTGTTAAGGGAGAAAGCTAGAACTCTACACGTTCGATCGGGTCAAAAATTACTTCTTATTCTTACCAACGGAAAACCTACATTCGTGTCTTAACACTTATTATTATTATTTTATATATATATATATATATATATATATATATATATATATATATTCTTTCTTTTTCTTTTTAACTACTAATATTTTTATTTTATTTATTTATTTTTATTTTTCATTTATTTTTCTACAAATAAGATCTTAAAAATTTAAAAATTTTGCTATTTTTGTGGGAAAATGGGTACGTGAGAACAAAACAATAAGCAAGTAATATCAAATCGATAGATTCCCTCCCCAAACTAAAACGAAACATTGTCCTCAATGTTTAAGGTCGGGTTCTACGCGCCTAAAGTGGGTCTAATTCGCCTGAAATTTGATCCTTAACTCGCCTGCGTTTAACTCTTAACTTGCATAAGTTTTATCCTAACTCGCCTGGTAACTCACCTATGAACTCGCTTAAACCAAACTCGCCCAGTCAACTCGCCAAAAGAGGGTTTCGTAACTCGCCAAAAGAGGGTTTTGCAACTCGCCTAACCTAACTCGCCTACTACGAACTCGCCCACTAACTCGCCTAAAACACAATTTTTTCAAACATTAAAATTCACTTAAAACACACCTTTGATCGTTTTTAATCCATTTCTTTTGTACAACTAGCTTATATATCACATCAACTTTGATAAAAATACAAATTTTAAGGTTTTTAAACAAAAAATTTGATTTTTCAAGAATTTCGTGACTTATATATGCCGAATTCTAACTCGCCTAACTTTTAAACTTTTTTTCGATCTTGTAACACAAATAAAACACTTTTAGATCATCCCATGTGCTCTGATACCAATTGTAGAATCCTAATAAGTATCATTACACACAATATGTTCTAAGGTTTTAGAGAGAAAGAGAGGAAGTGGTGAGTTTATAGTGAGAGAAAGTGAAAGAGATATCTTATTAAGCACAAAATGATAACAATAGAACCACACCCTCCTACCAAGTGTAGAAGGGCTTATATAGTAAAAGTCTTAGGCGTCATGGGCCATTGTTGGGCCGGCCTTGGTAAGCAAATAGGCCAAGCCTGTCACATATATATTACAAACTAACTAACGACCTAAGACCATCTACGACTAGGAGTGACCGACACTTTACGAATTCCTAACAAGAAGCTTTCGTGTATGGTGTGGTTTACTGCTTCTGTTAGTGCAAATGTTATGATATTTAATCTATACATCACTTTACTTTTTGATGATGACAAACATGTAACTTATAATATGTAACGTAAAGTGCGCAAGTTACTCGTAACCACAAATCATCAAAGCATACATTCATCAACTCCTCTCGACGTCTCGAGTATCCTTATGCTTCAACACAGGTTTGAATATGTTTGTTATGTTGAATTATGATCAATTTATTTGACAAACTATAGAAAATGTCTAAATAATAATTTGGTGTCACTACGTAAAAGTTTGTTGGGATTTTATAACTAGTAAACTATTTACTATGAGTACGCAGCGGATTAGATCTAGTTTGATATCAAGAAACAACACACAAATATAGTAAGAAACACTAACCGTTATGTTTAATGACAATAGTTAATAAACGAGAATCTTGATCTTGAAAACTTAGTGATTAAATTACCACCTCTACGGTTGCTGACACAACACGTCAAACAAGCATGCAACAATTCTATTCGTTACTTCACGAGCTTCAAACACCAAGTGTATGCTTACTTGTAGCTTGTACCGAAAATCAAACAACCTTTGCAGTTGGATTGAAAATCAAGAAAACCCTAATTAGGGTTTGTACCGAAATCGGTTGAAGGAAAAACGAATGAACCAAAAAACCCTTAGATGGGTTTTTATTGTTGTCGAACTAAGGAGAACAAGGAAACACCGAAAAACCCTTGGAGTGGATTTGTTATTTGTCGAATAAAGGAGAACCAAAACCATCTGAAAATCCTTAAAAGGATTTGTTAACAATCACATGCAACTGAAAATAAAAGTCAGACGTGACTTTACATGAAAGTTAAAAGTCATACGTGACTTTTAATAATCTAGTATTTTTCCATGCATGTTATATATGCATAATAATCTCATGATGCATTGTATTCACTAGAAAAAACACATACGAAGGTTTTAGATGTAGGATAAGTAATTTATTATGTGGTGGATTAATAATGAGAGCTAGAGGTTTGTTTATATAGTACCCAAATTCTAGTTGTAGATAAACATGGAAACAAATAATTCCTTAGTTTATCACAATTCATAATCCTTATCACATATCAATTCCAAACTTGATCCAAAACCCCTTCAAGAATCTCCTAGGGGCCAGCCTCCATAATGGTCCTATAGGGTTCGAGTTTTGTCAATTTTAGTCCCTTCGGTTCATATTTAAATAGTCGTTAAGTTAGTTATAAATCATAACGGTAACTAACAGTTATTTAAAATCTTTCGTGAAGCATATTAAACCTTTAATAATAAGTAAATATATTAAATATTTAATAAACGTACTCTTCGTATCTTAACGTGTATGCCCCCAATAGGCTCACGTATTTTCGGTCGTATAACATGCATATTTGACTCCCACATCCTAACAGCTCCCACTTGGGAGTAGGAGTAGCATACTCCATTTATATCAGCAACGGAAACGTCTAGCAACACTCGCATTGCCATAAACTAGAAATACTTAAGATGTTATTTCAAGAAAAACTCTCAGCACAATGGTTATGTATTACTTGCTATTATCATCCCTTTGCTACAGATACCGTTAAACCATGGATATAGATCCTAACTCATTCCATGTAGTTTAACTATTTAGTTTCTCGTTATAAAAGTTAATTCAGATCTACCAAATGTAATCAAGAATCATCTTGAATTACACTTTGGGTGCGGCCACATACTCATTTGATAAATTATGGTGAGGCGCCAATGGTAACATACTGTAATTAGAAAATTGGGGGAAACAAATTCTTTATTGACTACAAGTGTTGTGGATGCTGCTTCACATTACTTCTAAGAATAGCCTTTATAACTACCATTTTCAGGTTAGCGCTTGACTTATAATCAAAAACTGATATCCACACATGCAGAACTTGTTTGTATCTCAAGTCTAAGGATGACTTATTTAACCATTTTCGATATCTTACTCATGACAAGGATCCAAAAGTAAATATTCGAGGGTTGAGGTGTCCAATATGCATCTCTTGTGAATAACATATGAGTTTGGCGGGAACCATCCATGTATTTAAATAATACAACCAACACTCACATTTGCCTTAATGTAACAATATTCCCATATTGTTACCCGACAATGGACATATTTAGAATGATAAAATCATCCAAGGATTAAACATGCAAATATAGGACAACAATTATTATATGTATGAAAAACAAATACCACGTATCTTTATTCATCAGAAAATAAAAATTTTCTTACAATCCTAATTATCCAAATACTAAAAACAAATATACATGAGACTAATTAGCAAGTTAAAGTCTAATGTTTCCAACATTCTCAACTCTTTCTTTACAAGACAACTAAATAGTCATATGAGTAAACTTTCTGAATACTTGTTTCATATTCACAAATTTAAGAAGAATTTAAATGATATGATGAGTGTCGTATGTATATTTGCATACTATTGCAAGTATCATAGTATGGAAATGTGACATTACATTTTATGAGGTATTTGAAGTCACCAACATACTTATCTCAGACAGTCATCTTTACAGTTTCTTAAAATGTAAAGTATCCTCATTCTTTAATGTGTATTGCAACAATGCCCTTAGCTGAGCATATCTAGTTAGTAGATTTATCATAAATAATGAAATCCTACTTCAACTAGAATTGATTATTCTCTAGCATCAGTGTATACAAACAACACTATGCCTTATATAATTCGTAAATGTTTGTTTTAACAGTCATCTAAATCACTCTCAATTAGATACTGTTGTTAACAGTCATCTAAATACTCTCAATTAGATATTGTTATTGTTAGTTCATCTTGCTCTTGTGCAAAAGTAACAACCAGTCTCATGCACAATATAATATATACATGATGATTCCTTAGTTAAAAACACAAGGTTTCCATCCATGTATTATATTATCTCAAGTGAAATACATCATTTAAGACTTGCTTCAATGATTTATTGCATTGTGTAATTTCTGCATATGTTTATTTCAATAAACATTTATTCCAAGATTGTTTGTTTTATTTCCTATATTCCCAAGTGAAGTTTCATTCCAATCTCAAGGATTAATATCTAGCTTAGATGGAATGATGTTTTCAATATGTTACACAACATATGAATTTTATGGAAAAAAACATAGTGCTCCCACTTGATGTCAGGTGTACTCTAGAGTTATTTTATTTTAATCAGAAATCATATTGTAATTAAACTTAAGATCTCAGCTCCTAGATGCATGATCTAATCCACATTTGAATTATCTTATCTTGTATGCTTTATAAAGATTATTTTAAACTCACAACCCTTTTCGATTACACACCGTTCTCACAAAGGTAATCATAAAGGAAAGAGTTATAAAAATTAATTGCCATATTCCATATTCAAGGAAACATGTATGACAATTAATTATCTTTATATAATTAATGCGTGCAAAAAATAAAATTTAATCACAGTCAATTGCTTGAGTATGATTAAAAACTCTTATCATAAGTCAGGCATTAATACGTATACAATTTTGCCCCTGCAAGCCTTTCTTCAAAAGAAACTTATTCTAACCTCACAGTTTAATTGTTTGGTGAAAGATCAATCAAGCTCAAAACATTGATTGTCTTTTAAGGGTTGCATCTTGTCATTCATAGTTCTAAGACATTTATCAGATTAAAGATGAGATAATTCATCTTATTAGTTAGTAGGTTTGCTATGACCCCTAACTTATATTTCTCAGCATTGATATTAAAATATCACTCTATTGATGAGGCACCCTTGCGGATTTATGAATGAGAGTTACATTATACTTTGGTTCCACATATACATGTTTAACCTTAGTATGACATCAGCAAGTGAATTCAAAAGGTTATGTATTTTGTTCTTGAATATCTTTAAGATTTGTAGATGCTCTCACTTACTTTTATAAGTAGAGATAATTCTCTAAATACTTAGTATTTAACAACAATAAATTATTCTTAATTGGTAAACACAAAACACATTTTACAGTTCCCATCTCTAGCTTGTTCATATTATGCTTCATAAGATATTAACAAATTTCAAAATTTTAATCAAGACATAATGGGATTTCACCCAATCCATAAAATAGATAATGTCTTGAATACCTTATAGGTTGGAACTATATTAAGTCTATCCATGATACACGTAAATTTCTAACCTTGATAGATTTTAGAGGTAGAGCAATTAAAGTTATCAGAAATCAAACAATGTGAATATAGTTTGTTTCAACACATTAGACATACCATAATAATGTGGTATTCTATGAGTATTGGAATTGTGGAATTGTAAGACTACATCAGAATTCCTTAGATAGCTTAATTCTCTTTTGGTTACATATTTTTTCAATTGGGTCGAGCCAAATTGAATACATAGTATTTTAAAACAAAGTGCATGCTATAATGTATATTTTTTTGAATAGTTCAAGAACTCTATGTTCATGTGTTTACAAGAAAACAGAATAGTTCAAGAATTCTATGTTCATGTGTTTATAAAAAAACAGAACATGTAAGTCTTTAAACAATTCAAAGATCTCATGTTTATGTGTTAATATGAAGACATAACAATTTTACTACTTACTTTATGTTATAAGTCATTGATAAATTCAAGGACTTTATAATTATGTCTTAACAAGCAAACATAATTATACTAACTAAAGTAATTATGAACGCAAACTCTTGAGTTCAATAGTAATTTCAAGTTAATCTCATACTTCATAATTATGATTATATAATTAACCATAATTATTTTGACTAAAACATATAGTCAATGAGGAAAAGTAGCTTTATATTATATCTTGACATTAAATGTTATAAGGAAACAAACATCTTGCGTGTTTAAGTCCTAGTAGAAATATTAGCTTTCTTACCTTGCGGTCAAGAAAAACCAATAATAATATTGTTATATGTTGTTCCTTGCACACATGATGACATCAAGTAACGTCTATTTTATAGCATCATTTATCCTATGTAATTAACCCATTTTATTTAATTATTGCAAAGAATTGTTACTTAATCATTTATATTTAAGAATTGCAGTAATTATGGAGTACTTGGTGAATATTAGCAAAAGGCGCGCATTCTGGAGCTTAAATGAAGATATTTTGAAGATTAATGATTCTGACTACCAATACGCCGTATCCATCAAGGAAGATACGGCGTATCCATGCCTGCACTCACCAAAGACCAAAAGGGCAACAAGCTCAATACACTATATCCAGAGAAGACCAATATGCCATATTGAAGATATAGTATGTGAAGATTCTGGAAGATATCAAACGTGGTCTCTACTCCAAGAAACCCCCAATACGCCGTATCCAATCCATTAGATAGGCCGTAACGAACCGACTTCCAGACAGTTAAATAGAAAACTCAAAAAACAAGTTCTAGGTATGCTAAATCATATTCTCGATACCTAAACCATAAAAGTCGATTTTCAGATGAGAAAAAGAGCAGAAGAGGTCTTGCAACGCATTCCAATCCATAGAAGACAACGTGTAATTTCTTATACTTTTGTAATCGTTCAGTTTTTGGTATCATTCGTTAACTCAGTTAGTTTACCTTGGCTAAAACAATTACTCTTGTATTAATTATGATGTTTGAAGGCTAATACCTTCGGGTATTAGCCATTATTATGAAGATCTGAATGTTTGGTTTTGTTTATATCTCGATTGCTTAATTTATCGTTGATTTATTGATTATGTTTATCACATGATACTTGTTTACGTGCTTAAGTATGCGACCTATCATTCAACTGGGTCTAGTTCTACATATTTAAAGCGCTGCAACTTTGGTGTTGTTTGGGCGTAGGCTAAGAGTCCAGGATAGCTCTCCATATAGTAATGCGTATAGGTGGAACAAATAGGATCACTAATAACGTCCTGCTTGCCTGATTGAACTGGTTGTACCGTAGAAGGTAGTGGCTTAGTACTAACTAATAAGTTCTGATCATTGGTATAGTTTGGATTGTGGACTACCACCTAACACAAGTTACCGTTAAGCAGTAAGTGGGTAAAGTCTCTATGAGCTAGGGTTCCTAATGAGCTAGGTGACATACACGGTGTCGTCTTCTAGATGAATTATAATCGATATATAAGGATGCTTTTATTGGATAGCATTAATTGTACAGAATAAATTGTTCTATGTCTTAGAGATGGGAAGTGTCCCCCCTGAATCGATGAGGAACTAAGATAATGTGCCTCATCGAGATAGAGTGAGCGGCTGCGATTAGCAGCCGGGAATCAAACAAGGCGCTCTCTTATTGACATTATCGCTCAAAGCGGACACATTAATGAGATGTGGGGCGAGAGGAGAGGAGCGGAGTTTTGCTGATCCACTTATGCACTCGAAGTCACCCTTTTAACAACCACATACACGAAGCGCAAAGTGAGCAAAACGTCGACCATCTGGCGTGAATACTCTATTATCTTCTGTTAATTTGCCATGACGGGTTAAAGTTGTCTTGAAACGAATTTGTATCACAACCAATACCCTGCATCCTCTCAGCTAAACCCCCCTTTTACCTGTTACAAATTAGAGTAGAACTAACATAGATTAGCATAGGTTGACTTAGATTTAAATTTACTTAGATAGATAACCAAGATATAAATTAAATTGAGAGATTTAACCTCGATTCAAGTGTCGACACCTACTTACCACGAAAACTACCACCGTTCGTCACGGCCCGTTAAAGTGTTGTTTTTGGTTTAGTCTGCAAAATATAAATTTAAAACTTGAATCATAAAAATATACACCGCACAACGACACATTAAATTTTTAGCGCCGTTGCCGGAGAGTGAAAATTAATCTTAATTTTTATTTTATATTTTGGTTTTAAACATTAGATCTAACCCTTAGGAGTAGTGTAAATTAGATTAGTGTATATTCTTGTATATTATGTATATTATGTATATTTTTGTATATTTGTTAGTTTAATTGTTTGCTTGTATAATTGTGTGTTTAATTTAATTGTTTTGCTAATACACTGTTCTGGTCGATAACTCGATACAGCGTATCCACTTCCATTGGATACGGCATATCCAACTTTCTGTCCAATACAACGTATTCATTCAACTGATTAATATGGCGTATTCACTTCTATTGGATACGGTGTATCGATCATCTGTAACAAAATCAGAATCTTAGTTTTCATATTTGATTTCCGTGCTAAAATTTTTTCTAACATAAAGAGCCTATCCTACTGATTGTTTATCCCTTGTTTCAGGTAGTGCATGACAAGGAGTTTAACAAACGAACTATTCATACCTTACAAAGAACTTGAACGAGAATTTCGATCATCCAGGAGACACTTCAAGACACTAAGTCTTGACGAATTGAGATCGCCTGATTTCAATTTACTTTCTGACCAAGAATACTCGGAGGAAGAAGTTGCGGAAACAATGGCAGAAACTACGGAACAATACATGAGCAAGACCCGAGCTGACTATGGATCAGGGGTTGCTAGGCTTAAAATTGAAGACAAGGATAATTTTGAACTAAAAGGCTAATTTCTAAGGAACTACATACTAACACCTTCAACGGTTCGGATCATGAAGATGCGAACGAACACATTGAGAAAGTTCTTGAGATCGTCGATCTATTCCACATTCCAAATATTACTATAGACCAAGTGATGCTTGGAGCATTCCCTATGTCATTGACTGGATCTGCAAGCCGTTGGCTAAGAAATGAACCAACTAGTTCAATTACAACTTGGGATGGTCCTAAAACAAAATTTCTGAACAAATATTGTCTACCTGCTCGAACTGCAAATAAGATGGAGGAAATCAACAACTTTCAGCAAGAACCTGGTGAAAAACTTTACCAAGCATGGGAGCGATTTAAAGAACTCTTGATGAAGTGTCCTCAACACCATTTAACAGAGATGCAGGAGGCAATCTTGTTCTATAATGGATTGGGAATTCCTACTCGATAGATTCTCGATTCAAGAGGTGCAATACTATCTAAGACTGCTGCTGATGCAAAGGTAGCCATCTAAGAAATGGCTGAATACTCTCAAAAATGGCATAATGAAACATCTAGGTCAAGAAGTAATGAAACTTCTGACAGATTGGCAGCTATACAAGTACAACTCAATAATCTAGGAAGACAGATTAAGAAAGTGAATGAAAAAGTCTATGTTGCTCAAGTTGGATGCGAACAATGCAAAGGACCCCATTACACCAAAGATTGCCCACTAAAAGAAGAAGGTAAAACCCTCAAAGAAGCTTACTACTCGCAATTTGGTGGACCTTTTCATGGAGGTGGATATAGAGCAGCAGCTCTGGGATTCTATCAAAGGAACAACGCAAATCCTTCGTACCATGAATGAAGGCAATCTATGGAAGATGCCCTAAGCAAGTTCATGAGTGAATCAGCAAAGAGACATGAAGAAAACTCTAATTTGATTAAAGAAATCCAAGCTTCGACGGATGCTGCCATTCGTAACCATGGAGCATCTATTAAAACTTTGGAAATCCAAATCGGGTAAATAATCAAGGTACTATAGGAAAGAGGATTTGGATGTCTACCTAGCTCTACTGAAGCAAACCCGAGAGATCAAGTAAAGTCGATTTCAACTACTATTGAAGCTGATTCATGCCCGATACGCCGTATTGGATCTTCCTAATACGCCGTATCCACTAGACAGAACCATACACTGATGTACGAGACAAGAAAAACGACGATTCCGAGAGATCAAGTCAAGTTGATTTCAACTACTATTGAAGTTGATTCATACCCGATACGCCGTATTGGATCTTCCCAATACGCCGTATCTACTGGACAGAACCGTACACGATGTACGTGACAAGAAAAACGACGATTCCGTTTCCAAGTCGTTTGAATGGTTACTACTCTTGAAGAAAAGAAAGGATCATATGGACCACAAATTCTCTGAAGCTACTCTAAAAGAACCACTATCAGACCAAAGGAGAAAGACCCAGAGTTTTACTTTACACTTGCTTTACTTAATAATATAAGCTGATAATTCCTTTGTTGACTAGAGTTAGTGTTAGTTGTTATGCCCTCTCTTGACCTACCTTAACTTAGATTAGGCGAATTTATTTACACTAAGTTAACACGAAATTAGCAACCGGACAGTGAAAATATCCAAAAGAGTACCAAAAACTGCTAGTAGTAATGGGTAATATTGTTTTTCCAGTAACTTAAATTCTAGATATGCCCGAGGATTATCAAAGTGCCATTGATGACTCGAAGAGACCATTTTGTCTACCGCCCTGTGCTAAGAATTGATGTTTACAAAAGAAAAATACTTAAGGGTCAGGAAGAAAGGATTGTTTTGACAAGTGTAAACCTGCTAGTAGTTTAATAAGAAGGTCTACATGCTAGTTTAAGAAAAGAATGGAACTTATTTAGAAGCTAGGCTAATGGAGAGACATTGATGTTTAAATAGATCATTAAACCCTTTCCTTTGAGGATTACATTGAATTAAATGATCTAAATGAACCATTTGAGCTTAGGAGAAATTCAAGGTTATAAATGAATACCTACATTAAGGAAGGAGTGAAATTGAGATTTTAGAACAGGTGATGATAACCTTGATGCTGACTTGATGATTACCCCTAGTATTATGACTATGAATAAACGATTCATATAGATTGTGCTCAAACTAAAAATTCTTGCAGGAATTAGGATTTGAATTTACACACGCTAACTTTTTCCCATTATTGTATGTCAATGTAATGTCTTAAAAGTTTCATAATTTTATAATGAAAGATAAGATGGTGTACACAGGGAATAATATTATAGGAGCTTTAATGAATATGCCTATTTTTGTTATAACTTTTTCTGTTGTGACGGATTTTGCAGTTTTAGAAAATATGGATGCTTATCATGATGAAGGAATGGGCGATGTTATTTTGGCGAACCATTTTTAGTTTTTGGTATCATTCGTTAACTCGGTTAGTTTATCTTGGCTAAAAAAATTACTCTTGCATTAATTATGATGTTTGAAGGCTAATACCTTCGGGTATTAGCCATTATTATGAAGATCTGAATGTTTTGTTTTGTTTATATCTCGATTGCTTAATTTATCGTTGATTTATTGATTATGTTTATCACATGATACTTGTTTACGTGCTTAAGTATGCGACCTATCATTCAACTGGGTCTAGTTCTACATATTTAAAGCGTTGCAACTTCGGTGTTGTTTGGGCGTAGGCTAAGAGTCTGGGATAGCTCTCCATATAGTAATGCGTATAGGTGGAACAAATAGGATCACTAATAACGTCCTTCTTGACTGATTGAACTGGTTGTACCGTAGAAGGTATTGGCTTAGTACTAACTAATAAGTTCCGATCATTGGTATTGTTTGGATTGTGGACTACCACCTAAAACAAGTTACCGTTAAGAAGTAAGTGGGTAAAGTCTCTATGAGCTAGGGTTCGTTCGACATACACGGTGTCGTCCTCTAGATGAATTATAATCAATATATAAGGATGCTTTATGCGGATGCTTTAATTGTGACAGAATTAATGTGTCTAGGTCTTAGGATGAAGTCCCGCCTAAGTCTAAGAATGATATGCCTCTTCGAGATAAGTAATCATTGCACCGAATAAACAAACCAAACTTCTAATTGGATTAATGATGGCTAAAACAGTTTTCTATCATAAGGCTCGACCGCTCTATTATCTTCTGTTAATTTTCTTACGTGGGTTAAAGTGTCTTGAATGAATTGTAGTCACCAACCAAACCCGTGCCAGTCACTTCGGTTGAAACCCCCTTTTACCTGTTAGAATTAGGAGTAGAAATAACATAGGAATAGCATAGGTTTGACTTAGATTAGAATTAAATTAGATTAGATAACCAAGATATAAATAAATTGAGAGATTTAACCTCGCTTCAAGTGTTCGACACCCTACTTACCACGAAACTACCACCGATCGGGTACACTGCCCGTTAAAGTGTTGTTTTTGGTTTAGTCGGAAAAATATAAATTTAAAACTTGAATCATAAAAATATACACCACACAACGACACATCAACACACTTAAGATTTCTCCTACTTGTGAATGGGACAACATGATCTAAAGTAGACAAACAGTACGACAAGCGCTTGATTGTATAAACAATATGATAGTGTCATAGATATTACAAGTAGATTTCGAACCATAACGCTTAATAAGAAATTATGGATTATTATTCTATAGATAACTTTTCAGAAAGCCACCTCAGGAAAGCAACGTGTTATCTTATAAAATAAAATGCAATCTTCCTTAAAACTATTTGTAGTTCATATTCGGAAAGTAATGAATTATTTCACAGCAAGCTAGAAATAATATGGGCAACTAACAAGGAAATAAATCTTGCAGCTCCCACTGAATTTGACAACATTACATGAATGTCTTTTCAGTAATAAAACGCAAAGCTCCCACTAGATTTGTCAACGTTGTAAGTGTTACATCACTAGTAGAAGGCAAATAGCGATTTATTTACTTTCCTACTCTCTTAGAATGCCTACAAGTAGTAATGTACTTAGATATTGAACATAGTATATGAAGTTCTACTTATGTAGATGATGGACTAGCCATCCATGCTTTCATTAACTTGAACTTTTAGCATGCAATTCCTCCTTAATCGGTCTGCCTAGCCACAAGGGTATTTAGCACTATAAGGAATGAACCGACTCTAAGAAAAATACCTAGAAGATCTGCTAGTAATTTCTTTACTCATTGTGGTTTAAACTCATACATCATGACAAGTGCAAGATGTCATTATTTGGTAGCTATAGACAAAATGTACTCTAGTTACACAAAATATTTTATCATTTAAAGATTTCAGAACCGGAAAAGGGTAATGAAAGATTGAAAGTGAGTTTAAATATAATTGAGAAAAACTCAATTATAACCCTCTCTTATTCTTGTAAACCAATGAGAAGAGATAGGAGTAAGTCTCATTTTTTTGCCTGGAAAAGAGACTATGTTTGTCTTTTTAAGAAAACAAACTTTCGTTTACGAATTATGTTGCAATAACACAATTAATCAGAACATAGAAAGTTCAGTTTTAGTATTTTTGATAATTAAATTCTTAAAAGAATTAACTACCCAATTAATTACTAATACGACTAAGATCCAACTTGACCTCCCACTTATTACAAAAGGTCTTACCAACGTGTAAACAAGTAGGGCAAAATGTAAGCGGCGTGCGTTAATTGCATTGTAAATGCAACTCTTAGTATTATGAGATACATGACTTTAGTAACTCATATAGTAATGTCATGTACATGTTTTGTCTCATCTTATGCCTCGGGTCCAAGGTCTGATCAAGTAACTTGATTTAAGTCCACCAAAAAAGAACTTGCAAAAATTTACATAGATCTGACCTATAGAAAAATTTTACCATGGGTTAAAAAGGCCATGAGGTCTGACCAGAAAGGTCAATCCAAGTGCATGTGTTCTTATTTTGGTTGGAATAGACTTAAAATTTCACATAGGGGTATACACATAAGTTTATAAAAACATGTGTTAAAAACGTGTACAAAGAAGCATGCAAAACATCTTGTATCACTAGTTAAGAAAAACATTTTGTTAACTTTAGTTTTTAGATGTGCTAATATCGCGGGAAAACATTAAAAATTGACCAAACCCTATATTGTACTCTTACATGTGTCTGAAGACACAAGTTCTTCCAATAATTTCCTCATATGCCGAAGCATGTAGTGGCGCGAGAAAAGATTAAAGGTCAATTAAACCCTAGATCTCCACTAAATCCATGGTCAATAAAGCCATGGTCCGTAGTGATTCATCAGTGATAAGAGCACAAAAAACATTATAGTTTTAATCGAATTATAAGATGAGTTATATTTCCAAGTCTCGTCGTGGGAAACCTTATAGGACATGATTATCGGATGTAAGCCGAAACCAAGTTGACACATAAGACTTCAAAAATCAAATCAAGTTATAATAAAAACAAGTTTTATAGATTTAATGTCCGTATTTATTTGTCCAAAAGCTAGTTTTACAAATAACACATAGCAGGTCACTAGGAGTTAACAATTATGTGTTTAATTTAATAGACAAATTTAAACCAAAATTCGTGTAATTCGCTGTGGGAAACCTTATAGGTCATAATTATCAGATGTAAGCCGAACCCAAGTTGACACATAAACTCTCAAGAATTGTCAATTTAAATAAAACAAGTTTCTCTTTAAGTATTAGTCCGTTTAGAGTTTCAAAAAGTCATTTGCATATATTAACTAGTCTCATGGAATATTACACATAAGCAAATAAATCAGACAGAAAGAGGGGATGAGGTGAAGACAGACTCTATATTGAAAGCAGTAAATCACATAATGCCTTGAGTTCTCATAAGAGTCTTCCCCAAACGAAGAACCAAAATACTCTCACTAGGTATTCTGCAAAAGTACCTAGATTGCCACATCCATCATATTACATGATTGCGTGAGTCTTAAGGCCAGGAAAAAGAAAAGAATCATGAAAAACTTAATTAACTTTTAATTTATGATCTTATTCTTTTTCAATCTTTATTAACCGGTAATAATTACAAGATTCTAGGTTTTATTTATTCTTTATGGCAAGAATTGCATATTATTGCCATAACTTTCAATTAAAACAATAAATAAAAGTGCATCAAGCGGATCTAGCGTGTTTTATAAGTGTGTAACCCATAACACTAAATGAGGTTAGCTCTGATACCACTGTTGGGATTTTATAACTAGTAAACCATTTACTACGAGTACGCAGCGGCTTGGATCTAGTTTGATATTAAGAATTAACACACAAATATAGTAAGAAACACTAACCGTTATGTTTAATGACTCATCTTTTCTAAGCCAATTTTATTAGGGCTCACCTGACCACCCAACCACTTACGTCAATTCCATGAGCTCGAGAGAAGAATATGAAGTGACCACCTGAAGTAGAGGTGCCATCTCCTTCTTCAAGATGCAAAGGCGACCAGCTTTAGCCATAGGAACTCCTTCTCTATTGTTCGAGTGTATCCCTATTGTCTTATCCAGATGTAAACGAGCAAGGTTCAGGCACCGGGCGAGAAAAGGTAGTCATTGGTGGGTCAAATCTCAGGGAAAACTTTCTAATCTATTCTCCTCTATCTGAGGCAATCACTACAAACATGCGCTAACCTCATATATCTCCTTGATCGACCTCTTATTCGGGCAATGAGGGGTCCATCCATTAGATCTGTTGGTCTGCTCAGAGCGTAACCATACTTGGAGGTTTCATACCCGACGGGAATGAGAAGGTCGGAGTTAAGCATACGCTATCAGGAAAGCTAAGGCCCTTCGGGCGATTCTTGTGGCCACATTAAGGTTTCCCAGCTCTCAATCAAACGAAAGGAAGGGCCCAAACCGTTAGGGAGCATATGTTTCCAATAGCAAGAGTCAGTCCAAGCAGCGGAACACGTTACCCATTTCAACTAGGGAAGTTTCCAAACTCAAATTCGAAATGAGATCTTCCATCTTGATTAGCATGGTAGGTAGGCATGAAAGATGAGGCAAAGAATGTTCCGCATCTCCGCGGCCAGAAGCTTTCAAGACAGGCAAAGGTAAGGGGAAAAACAGATAAGGAAGGGGAAAAACAGATAAGAAAGGGGAAAAACAGTTCAGAATGACTTTGCTAGGAGTTAGGACCTTTCATCCAATACATGTCAGGGGATTTTTATCCCAATAGAATGCTATTTTACCTAGGTCAAAACCACGTTAAGGATACCTCTTTATACCCTATTATAGGCTTAAAGCATGAGGGTGGACCCTTATTTTAGCTTGCCTATAGCAGGTATTAGAGAAGGATGACCCGCATGTGGGTGAAAAGCCTCTCTAATAGCGGAGAGTGATAGTACGATGGATAGGTCTCATCAGAGGTTCTGGCTGGTATTGCTGCTATAAGTCCGTTCGGGGAGTCCGTGGCATAAACAAAGAAGGATTTGAGTCTGAGAAAGACTGTTTCCCCATTTTCATACGAATAGTGAGAAATCTAAGAGTTTATCCAGTTGGGGCATAGAAAGAAGACCTGAACTCGGTGTTTCCTCAATCTGAATAGATCAATCTGGATTATAGGCCAGTAAGCCCGGAACCTGCAAGTGGGAGCCTGCTGGCAAAGAGAATGTTAGTGAGTCTTAGCCATGATCAGACGAATGGTGTCAAAGACCAGAAAGAAGAAAGAGGAAAATGAGACATTCAATCATGATTTAGCGGGGGCAGTTAGACGATGCAAGGTATGCTTCAGAAGGCCTAGTTCAATCTGAGAGGTTTCCCATGCTCTCGCTCCTTAGAAAGATTAGGTGATAGGATACGCCGACCTTTAGTTAGAAAGAGCCGGGTGACCCCCTATCAATCTGCTTTCGCCGCTAGCCTCTCCTTTGCTTTTTTAGGGTTCCCATGCCTTGAAGAGGTTAGAGAGGGATAAAAAATCCGGATTGAAAGATAGGCATAGATAGTCTAATCAAGAGGATTAGGCATGAGCATACAAAATCAGTCAAATATGAGAAAGATAGATACGAAATCCGAATCAAAAAGATAGATATATCAGAAATCCGGTATGGAATGATAGATCAATCTGAAAGACGAGGCATGAATGCTAGAAGGCAGGGATAGGTATTCAACCAGAAACCTGAACCCTTTAAGTTGTTCCTTCTATGGGTAAGTCAAGTTCAGTTAGAAAGTCCTTCCCTCTCTGCTCATCTTTCCCCGTTCCTAGCTTAGCTCTCACTATTGAAGCTCGTACGCAATGAGCCTCTCACGTTTCACTGAGATTGCTGCTTAGTCCTTCTCAAAAGCCTAATTCGTTCGCCTATGAATAGTCAGCCGAGAAAAGTCGAATTCTTTCGCCTATAGGTAGCCGGAAAAAAGGAACTTGATGATGTTCTTCTCCCCTCGTGGTCTCTATCTTATAGAGCATGACGCCTTGTAGTCTTATAGAGTTTCGGTACCCTATCCTTTACTATTAAGAAATTTGGAACAACCATTTATTCTATTTACAAGAGTGAAATTCAATGATGTCAGGCTAACTGAGCTACTAACCCGAAGGGAAAGCCATGTACGTAGCAAGTACTCCCGAACTCTTGCTTTGATTTCTTTTACAAGTGTAATAAATCTCAGGACAGCTTTTGGAAGTAGTAATTATTCCATGCCTTACGGAGAGAGAAGAGTCTGACGGCCCTATGACGCCTTAAGGCCCTTTCTACTTGGGAGATCTTCTTTCATCAGCTGTATCGGCTCAAGCTGTTGTTTAGGACTAGGCTGTTTAGGAAACTGGAATTCCTTTAGTTTAGTAAGATAGCTCATGAGTGAAGCTTTCAAACCAGTTCCTTATTTCATTAAGGGTCAAGGGAATAATGCAGTTCAGTCTTCGTGACATTGCTCCTATGGGTCCATGATGTACTATCCTTTTATACCAGAGATCATCTTAGTGATTTCACTAGCCATATGTATTGACCTGGTTTCTACCTAAATGTAAGGAGGGTGTGGGTGTTTTCATGTAAGTGTAATATAGATTTTGGCTGTCTTTACATCATATACAACACTCTTTTTGGCGGCAGGTACCGATCGATTAGGAGTGTCGTGGATAAGTAGGGCATCGATTCACTGCAAGAGCAGAGAAACCACTTTCAATTTATTAAACTTTGGTTTTCTAATTCTAAGTTTTTAATCTATGGTAATACCTATGCTAAACTATGGGTAATCCTAAATCTAATGGATAAGGGGGATTTGATAGCTGACGAGACGGCACAGGTTTTGTGGTGACTAAAAACCAATATCAAGCCACTAAAAAACAATGCAAGCAAATTAACAGAAGATAAAGAAGCGGTTAGCCAAATATAAAAGAAAAATGTATTAACCATTATTAAATCCAAATAGGAACATTGGTTGTTTATTTAGTGCAATGATTACTTATCTCAAGGCGGCATATCATTCTTAAGACTTAGGCGGTACTTCTTCCTAAGACCTAGACACGTAGAATCCTGTCATAATTAAACGCATCTGCATAAAGCATCCTTATTTGCTAATTATAATCTATCTTAGGGATTAAAGCAATGGTGATCTTGTTAAACCCTAGCTCATAGAGACTTTACCCACTTACTGCTTAATGGCAATTCATACACTAGTAGTCCACTAACCAAGTCTTTACCAATTAATTAAGAACGTACTCGTTGATACCAAGGTTACCTTATGGCTCAACTAAGCTCACAATCTAAGGGCAAAGATACATCGTTATTTGTGATCCTATTGGTCTAGATGTATGAATCACTATATGGAGAGCTATCCCGGCATCTAGATTACTTGGTCCGTATCACTAGATCTAGTTGAATGATAAGTCGCATACAAAAGCACGTAAAAAGTATGAATTGATAATACATAACAAGCAATCAACGATTAATTAAGGAAATCATGATAAACAAACTTACATTAGATCTTCATAACAATGGCTAATAACCGAAGGCATTAGCTTCCAAGTCATAATTATCTTCAAGACGTTAATGATTTAGCCCATGGCTAAATAACTGAGTTTTAACGAATGATACCAAAACTAACTGATTACCAAGAGTATAAGAAATTACATGTTGTCTAATAGGAATTTGATGGTGTTGATCGACCTGTATGCTCTTTTCTCTTTGAAATCGACTTTCTTTTATGTTTAGGTATCTAAGATATGATTTAGACACTTAAACTTGTTTTTGAGTTTTCTATTTATAGGGTCTTGAATTATAGTCGATACGGCGTTATTGGGGACTTCTCTTGGAGTAGGAGAGTGAATTTCCAACCAGTTAGGCTCTAGGTAAGTTTTCCTCCTTTACAATATCAATCTTCTCTCTAGTTGCGTTGGCCCTCCGACACTAGAGTTTATAATTAAAAGGCTTGCAATAATGCTTAACTATTGAGAGGTTCTTTCCATGCTCCATCATCCGTCCATGGCTTTTCATGTACCCATGGCACATCTTTGTTCCATTCATAAATCCAATCGTCCTTATATTCTTCATAAGTCTTAAATCCTAAAATATTCTTTGGTAAGGTCTGGTCTTCTTGAGTTCGGTAACTTGAACTCTTTGATTTTTTCCGCATAGCGGTGTTGCATAATCGAAGACCAAAGATCTGTTTCAATCTAAATTTCACTGATTCTTTTATCATTTATCGTGATTAGTTTCCTTAAAGATAAGAGTTCTTCACGTTCTTTGGCTTCAATTTTCGTCATTCCTATTGCAGTATTCCCACATAGCTCCTTAGTGAATATGTCCCATCGTCTTATGTCATAAACTTGAGGTCAACAGTTTCGACTTTCGTTAGTGGGGTCCCACTTAATCATGGGTGATAATTTGCTAGTGCCGGGAAGGCGGTAGTATTTTACATAAAATTCTAGCTGTTAAATCCTACCCAATAGTAATTGATCCCTTTAATTCATCAACATCTCCATGCATCTCTTGATGGCAGTTTTAAGTACCTATAAACATATATAATAAAAATACTACTTAGGTAAATTCCAACTATTCACCTTTAACTAAGGTAAAAAGTCTAAAACTTACAAAAAGAATATATAAAATATATAATATACGTATGTTTAACGGCGGCAAAGTATGATCATCCGAGGTCGATTTCCCACAAGTGACTAGTGAAATTGGGACCATGTTGTAAGTCGAAATCCTGATTGAATGAAGCAAAGTTATTTGATTTCGGAAGGATATAAAAATAAACAAAATAAAACAAATACGGAAACGCAATCGAAAACAACTTAAATGGAAAAGTTACACTTTCTACCCTGAGATGTCTATCCCGATCGCAACTAGTCCAAAATTACGTGAAATTGAAAATTGTTATTATGAAAAACTCAAAGAAGCAAAGTTGTAGAAGAAACTAGTGGGAACAAAATTAATAAAGGCTACTTGGGCTGAAAATCTCAAATAAGCTCAGAAAGAGCTTATTTCTAAACTGATTACAGAAAGTGAGGTTTTGGGCCTTAATTTACTAAACAGCCATAAAATGCTCAAATTAAGCTTAAATCTAAAAAGGAAAAGTGATCTAGGAAGCTTATGATGTGCTTAATCTATAAATGAAAAGAAATTAAAGCTTAAGCTACTTTTATGCTACTGAAATAGATTATGAAATAAGCAACTCAGGAAAAAGCAAAGTTAACAAAATCAAAGCAAGCTAAATGGTTTTATAAGCTAACTAGACTCTAAACTTTGAGGACTTATTAAACTACTTATAAGCTATCTAGTTAAGCTGGAAAATCTAGATCATAAGCTGAATTAACAAACTTAAATCCTTAAGGACTCTAAGTACTGTTTTTTGGAGTTTTCAGGTTTTTATGACTTTTGACAGCTAAATTAAACTATGTAAAATAAGCTAAGAAATTGCATAATTAAGATTTTAAAATGTACTTATGGCTATATTCAAACTTAGTTCCTTACATGCATTCTTAATAAGCTAAATCCTAAAATGACTTATGCTAAAAATGGGCTGGAAACTCAAAGTACCTTAACTTATGGTTAGTAACTGGTAGTGTAAATATTTAGCAGTACTTTCAAGTTGAATGTATGCTGGTGCACATTTTGACTTTGCATAACTAATAAGCAATGAAATAAGCTAGGAAAAATGAAAACTTATATACTAAATTAGCTAAATCTAACTCTAAACCTAAATGAAATTAAAGCTAACAGTATTAACTGAGGTAGCTTGTACTACTTGGAAGTTCGTACTGGTAGTGCAAGGTATGCAGTACTAACTGAGGTTGTATGCTAGTGTTTATTTTGAGATTGCACTAAAACAAACACTACTTAACCCATTATGACAGAATTGAGAAAAGCTTTTAGAGAAATCTAATGAACAAACACTTAAGACCAGATAAAACTAGCTTAACATAACTTATACATTGATTAACAACTGAATAAGCCAAACATTCTAAGTCTTCAACTAATTAAACTAATATTTTTTGGATTTTATGAGTTTTATGACAGAAATTGATAAACTAAAGATCTATAACTACTTAAGCAAAACACGTTTAAAGACACATAAACTTAATAAGAACTAGAAATGACATTTAAACATATTAGAAGCAATAGAATAAGAAATAAGCAATATAAGATATAAACTAAAACTAAGCAATTTAAAACTGAAATTGAGATGAATAAAAAAGAGAAAAAACTCACTTGTTCCTTTAGTAAACAAATAGGAAAACCAAATAAAGGCAGCTATAGCTCTCTAGCTTATGCAATAAGCTAGAGTTTAGTCATTGGGATTTCTACTTCCATGTTAAGATCCCCTTCCAAAAGCTTAGATCCAATAAGATCCATGTAAGTTTAAACTAGTTAAAGGTTTAGATAAGATTAATACTAAATTCAAACAGCTCTTATTTCAGCTTATAGACTGAAAGAGCTTTAAATGAGCTTATTAGCTTTTTGAGACAATATGGCTTTTTAAGAGAGCTTATAACTTTAAATGAGAGCTTAGAAAATGAGATTTAAAACACTAATAAACAGAAATTTCATTAAATTAACAGAAGCTGATTTACAATACTTGAAAAAGGAAATTACATTTAAGAAAATTACGAATTTAAGCTAAGAATTAATAAAAACTATAGAATTGATACCTAAAAACCTAGATCAAAAAGAAAAATTCAAGACCATTGTGTGTGTGAGAATGAGGTCTTATTTATATGTGCCAGCTGAAGCTTCTAGGACCCTTAGCCCTGCTTTTCATCTTTTAATCTATGCCATTCATTTCTTTCAATCCATTTTTGTTTCATCAAATGTGGCGTTGGATCATTTTGTGGGACAACTGAGCTTGCCAGCGTGTCTTCCTTGTTGTGACGTTTGTGTTAGTTCTGTGAGTGTTTTAGCACAAAAACTCCACATAAATGTGCTTCTTTATTGTCGACATGCTCTTCTTAAGAATCTTTGATAAGACTGATTTGACCCCTGGGTTTTGTGATGTAGACCTCTTGAATTGACTTAATTACCCTCTAATTTTGATTTGCCCCTTGTTTTACCATGAGGGGTGAAATGGAGAAGACGGATGAACAGTAAAAGGGGTTACGTCCTTTCGCAGGTTAAAACTGTTATAGTTTGGGAAGTTTGCATATTTGGTCTTGAATTTCTTTCCTCTCTTTCAAGTTATAAATAATTTGGATATTGCAGATTGGCCTTGAGATGAAAATTGGATTAGGCTTTGGTTTTTTTGGGCTTCGACTTTGTACTCTTTTGATTCTCGTGTCCGTGTTTGTCGCTTTTGAATGTTTTCTCTGTGATTTGAATTATCCATACCTGCGTACACAAACACAAATACAAGCATATTTTTGCCATTTTTGGTCTGTTTTGGGTTTAATTGGGTTATTTTAGGTACAAACGGATATGTGTATTTTACACTTATCAATATCAGCCAATGAGATTGTTTTGAAAAAAAACTTGAGTTTATCTTGTATTCTCTTTGGGTAAATTTTATTGGGTCAACAATTCTAAGGAAGTTATTCGATATGCTCGACGCGTCTTCCCCATTAGTACTACTAGGCATTTTTGTCAAATTCATCAAGGAATTTTCCTTTTAGCTATAAGCATTCTTTCGTTAACCGTGATGCTTGTAATCCTGAATAGTAATCTGTTCTGCCCATTAGTGCGAATATCCCTCATGGTTGATTTATTTCCTTTATCCGCCATCTTTTTTCATCAATCGCTTGATAAATATGATTTGCTACAAAGGTAAAAATATCACCAGGATTTGCTCTAAAGAAAGAAAAAAAATTAAGCACGGAAACCAAATACGAATTTTTAAGGCTTCTAATACTGTATCAGATGACTGATACACCGTATTTAATAGATTTGAATACACCGTATTAATCTCTTGAACGAATACGCTGTATTGGATAAGAAAGTTGGATACGTCATATCCAATGGAAGTGGATACGCCGTATCGGTTTATCGACCAGAACAATGTATTAGAAAACAATTAAACACACAAACAATTAAACACACAAATATACAAGCAAATATACAGAATATACAAAAGTATACATAATTATACACTAATCTAATTTATACTAATCCTAAGGGTTAGATATAATCTAATGTTAAAAACTAAAATATCAAATAAAAACCAAGATTAATTTTCACTCCCCGAAAACGGCGCTAAAAACTTGATGGGTGTTGTCGTGTAGGTGTAATTTATGCTTTCAAGTTTTAAATTTATATTTTGCCGACTTTACCTAAAACAACACTTTTCACGGGCAGTGTACCCGATCGATGGGAGTTTCATGGTAAGTAGGGTGTCGATCACTAAGAGCGAGAAACACTTTCAATTTATTAATACTTCTGTTTTTCTAATCTAAGTTAGTCTAATCATGACATACCTATGGTAAATCTATGTTAATCTAAAATCTGTAATGCGATAGGTAGGTTTTCAGTCTAAGAGGCCTGGCAAGGTTTTATGTGACTAAACCTATTAAGACACATAAAACACATGCAAGCAAATTAAAGAAGATAAAGAGCGGTTCTAGCCGAATATAAGAAAACTGTATTAACCATTATTAATCCTGTCAATCAAAAAGTTGGTTGTTTATTTTTTTATTTATCCAATTTTTTTTTTTTTTTTATAACCCCCCCCCCCCCCAATCAGAAAGTTGGTTATTTATTTAGTGCAATGATTACTTATCTCGAGGCGGCATATCATTCTTAAGACTTAGGCGGTACTTCTTCCTAAGAACTAGACACGTAGAATCCTGTCATAATTAAACGCATCCGCATAAAGCATCCTTATTTGCTGATTATAATCTATCTTAGGGATTAAAGCAATGGTAATCTTGTTAAACCCTAGTTCATAGAGACTTTACCCACTTACTGCTTAATGGCAATTCATAAACTAGTAGTCCACCAACCAAGTCTTTACCAATTAATTAAGAACGTACTCGTTGATACCAAGGTCACCTTATGGCTTAACTAAGCTCACAATCTAAGGGCGAAGATACGTTATTATTTGTGATCCTATTGGTCTAGATGTATAAATCACTATATGGAGAGCTGTCCTGTCATCTAGATTACTTAGTCCGTATCACTAGATCCAGTTGAATGATAGGTCGCATACAAAAGCACATAAACAAGTATGAATTGATAAACATAAACAAGCAATGAACGATAAATTAAGAAATCGAGATAAACAAATCAAACATTAAGATCTTCTTAATAATGTCTAATACCAGAAGGTATTAGCCTTCAAACGTCATAATTAATACTAGAGTAATGATTTAGCCAAGGTAAACTAACAGAGTTAACGAATGATACAAAAAACTTAACGATTACAAGGGTACAAGAAATTAAACGTTGTCTCCTATGGAATTGTTTGCTTTGCTTGACTTCTTCTACTCCTTTTCTCCTCTGAAAATCAACTTTTATGGTTTAGGTATCGAGAATATGATTTAGCACACTTAAAACTCATTTTTGAGTTTTCTATTTATAGGGTCTTGAATATGGTCGATATGGCGTATCCAAAGTCTTGGATACGACGTATTGGGGATTTCTTGGAGTAGGGACCACGTTTGATATCTTCCAGAATATTTTATTTCCATATAGCTTGAATACGACGTATTGGTTTTCCTGGATACGACATATTGATTCTTGTTTCCTTCGTGGTCTTTGGTGAAGTGTAGGCACAGATACACCGTATCTTCCTTGATGGATAAGGCGTATCTTCCTTGATGTATATGGCGTATCTTCCTTGATGGATACGGCGTATTGGTCATCAGAACAGTAATCTTCAAATATCTTCGGTTAAGCTCTAGAATGCGTGCCTTTTAGTTAACTTTTACCAAGTACTCCATAATTACTGCAATTCTCAAATACAAACGATTAAGTAACAATTCTTTGCAATAATTATACAAAATGGGTTAATTACATGGGATAAATGATGCTATAAAATAGACGTTATTTGATGTCATCAGAGGGCTTCTTTCTTTTCAACCTTCATCTTTAAAATTCTTCTTCATTCTTTAACCACTTCAATGTTTACCAAGACGTCATTAGTAGCACCTTATTGTGATTGTTCTAGTGCTAACTCATGCCTTACTCAACATTTTTTCCTTATTTTCATTCAACTCCATCTTTCCTAAGGACTGTTATTTCTAACTATTGTATGTCATTGGGAAACATCCCTCCTATTCTGGTTGGATCATTGGACTTATACCTAACCTTAACCACCTTATGACACCATCGCCATCATGAATTAGTTGGTTGTTAGGTATAGAGATCAAAACCATAAAACCATTTGAAAATCAATCAAAGTACATCTGATATAAATCAAAATGTTTGGTACTTTAATAGTTTCATCTTTATGAAATGCTCCCTACACATGTGCATCGATATTCAAAAGTGTTTTGCACATGAAGGGAGAAGCCCGCACTTGAGTCAAAGACAATCACATCACATTTTAATCTAATTTTCTCCCCCTCAAAAATAGCATACCATATGATGTTTTTGATATCAAAGAAAGAAAATTGCTATTTGAGAATTTTGAAAGCATGTAGGAGAAAATGGTAATAACATGATTTTATTGAAACATTTTTTATGAGGTTTCATTTTATACACTTTTTCAGGGTCATTTAACCCCCAAAATCATGCAAATATGCTCAAAATACGTGTTTAATCGTTTCTTTTTTGTGTTTTTAGCACTTGGATGGCTTTTGGAGGAAATACACGTGACTTGAACTCAATTTAGGAAGAAATGGATGAGATTACAACTCTACACCAAAGTCGATGAAGAAAAACCATACAAACTATGGAGACAGCGTCGTAATTTCCAACGACGGCGTCAGAATGTACAAGCAAGGGCGTCAGGATTTTTGAGACGGCGACATAAGCGACTTAACCAAACCTTAGAAGATTCGGCGTAGCGACGGCGTCACAATTATAAAGCGACGCCATCGCGATTGTTTTTCTAAATATACAAACTCAGTTTTAGGGTTTTAAAGTGTGGAACTTGGGAGAATTCGTAGGGTATCTTAGGGAGCTGATTTTTATCAGCTTTTAGGTCATTTTTAGGGTTCTCAAACCCTTTAGTATCCACCAATTACTCTATGTTTTAATCAAGTGAAGTTGTTTATCCTTTAATCTTTCAATATGTCTTATTGTTTGATTAATTATTGTTCTTCGCTTTCTTATAACATGCTAGGCTAGATCTATTAGTGTTTATTTATGATTGCATGAAACTTAGTTTGTAGATACTTTTAATATTGGTTCTTGTTGATGGATGTACGCGTTAAGTTCTAGAAAACTAGCTTCTTAATTGCTTGCGAAGACATCTAGGGAAACGTGATTGTGTAGAAAGGATACCATCAGTAACAGTCTTCATACTACCTTACCCTTATATGGTTGATCACCATTTAAGTGTTTTAATGCATGTATTGTACTCTTAGGGTCCTTGTAGTAGTCTTCATACTCCCTTACTTTTTTGTTGCCTTAACAGAATATTGCATAGACGGCGGGTTCGTGTAATTCATTCATGAATTAGGAAATACTTACACATCGCATCACAAGGGTGACATGTAATAGAATCTAGAGAAAAAAAACTAAGGATTAATGCATGATTAAGTAGACACATTTATTTACCTATACGAGTTTTCACCTTAGTTTAGATTTAATTTAGTTTAATTAGTTTAAAACCAAACCCCTTTCAAACCAGATATTTTACTTGCTTTCATAAAATATAAAAATACAAAATAATCTTCTTTCAACCCCTAGACCTTAGTTACATTTAGTTCGAGCCTTCACATGCTATTCCCTTAGAGAGCGATAACAACCCCTGAGTCTTTCATACACTAAAACGATTAGGTACTTTGCCTAAGGGATTGTAAAACTTCTTGTGAGTTTACAAAACCTGCATCAAGTTTTTGGCGCCGCTGCGTGTGGAATAGTATATGTTTCGAATTTTATTTAGCTTAGGTCGACTCACTTGATCCCTATCAAGTGAGAATTTAATTTTCTATCAATTAGCTTTCTTGTAGTCTATATTTTCTTCGTTCCCTTTGTTTTGTAAAACTCTTTTTTGTTGACCACCATAGGAGACAAAAATCCTATCCGTACCTTAGGAGATTATTCCAAACCAAGCCACGAGGGCTATCGAAACACCATTGAACTCCCCGATGGGAACAATGTAGCGCCTCTGCGACCGACACCATTCGGTTGGTGCAAAATGGATGCTCATTCCACGGACTTCGGTCCGAGGATCCAAATCAACATCTTAAGGATTTTCTAAAACTTATGGACTCACTTGACCTTGATGTTGTAAATAGGGAAAGAACGCACCTGCGTTTATTTTAATTTTCCCTTCGCGATCAAGCTAGCAATTGGCTTGAACGTTTTCCAGCGGGATCCATCTCCACTTGGGAGGATCTCACTACCCATTTCCTTGCTCAATTCTTTTCACCGGGAAGGACTTCTAAACTACGAAATAACATCTTGATGTTCCAAAAATATCAAGGTGAATCCCTCTTCGAAGAATGGACCCGTTTCAAGGACTTACTTCAAAAAGTCCCTCATCATGGTATTGATATTTGGCTCCAAGTCCAAATCTTTTATGACAATGTTAATCCCGCCACAAGGCGATCCATCGATCAATCGACCGGTGGTAAGCTACGTGACAAAAATGCTAAAGAATCCTGGGTACTATTAGAGGACCTCGCCCTCTATGACAACAAAAGTTAGAATGACCCAATGGACTTCGCTAAACTGTCAAGGCAATCTCTTTGCCTCAACATGTCCCGAGTACATCCGACTGTCGTCTCATCGAGCTCAAAAATCAAGTCCAACGCTTGATAGAGGCTCACCTTGATCCTAAATCACCCGTTCAAGTGAACAAGATTGTTTTTTCATGTGAAATTTGTAGTGGTCCTCACGACACTTAAGATTGCATGGAAAATCCTGAGTAAGCTTTTGTTGATTACGCATCCTCGCGTACCGACGAAGCGAGAGGCAAGTGGTTCACTTTCAAACTCGAGCAAAATAATCTTGGTGACACCTATAATCCGTCGTGGAAAAGTCACCCAAACCTTAGATGGACGCAACCTTAAAATTCTCAAAACAAATTTTCAAACCCACCTAATCGTTTTCAACCCAACAGTTCATTCCCGAACTGCCCCTTCAATATCAATCCTTAAAATTTTAATAATCAATCAAATCTCAAAGGATTGATGTCTAATTTTATGGCATCTCAAGATGCTAGATTGTCAAAGTTTGAAGCCGATTTCAAACCACAAGGCTAGATGACCAATAAGATTGACATATTCTTGAAGGTCATCAATGATCGAATGACGAGAGCACTCCCAAGTGATATGGTTAAGAACCCGAAACTGAATGTTAACTCCACCTCTTCAGTTTTGTCTGCTTGTTCTTACCTAATGGAAGATCCCAAAGTTCATCCCATCCCCTCAATTCAATCAATGCCATTAAAACGTGTTCCAAACAAACAAATAATTTTCAAAAAGACAACCAAAAGTTAAAATATTAATGGTCAATGAAATTGGAACACCAAAACCGAAAGAACCCAAACGAACTTTAGAAGATGAATTTAAGGATTTACATCTTAACTTACCGGTTCTTGAAGTCCTAACTCATGCTCTAATGTACAATGCAATTCTGGATAAATACGTAGAGAGTTTAGAGTTAGGCAAAAATAGGTCCGCATTCATTCGAGGTAAAATGCCTGAGAAAATGAAGGATCCTAGATTATTCACCCTACCTTGTAGACTAGGGGACTCCAAGCCTTTTGATACCTTAGCTGATTTAACGTCTTGTGTGAATTTAATCCCATTATATCTCTTCAAAAAGCTTAAAATTTGGATTACTAAAAGAGACCGATCATGTTTTTGGGTTAGCAGATGGAACTAAGTCTTATCCCGTAGGAATTGTTAAAAATGTAGAAGTCCACATTGGAAAGTTAAACTTTTAGAAGACTTCTATGTCATAGACATGGAGAAAGACCCTACAACCCCGTTACTCGTAGGAAGATGATTCTTAGGAACCGCTAATGCAGTAATAGACTATAAAAAAGCTAAAATAGCGGTAGGAGAAGGAGTTACTAGGTTAATATTTTAAGTTAAAGAAATCGACCTAGGTGATGAAAAAGTGCCTAACTGGACCACCTTAGGAAAATGAGAGTCTTATACACCACAACCTAGTACGCATGGTATTGGTACCCGACCCCCTTATTATGCTAAGAAGGACTTCATGGATTACCATTTTCCCAGAGATTAGGAAATGGCTAGAGATGCCGAACCTAACCCCTTTAAGGATGTCTTAGTGTTCCAAAAGATGGTAGAATTCTTAGGAGCTATACCTATAAATCTTGAAAGAAATATGTGGGAGTCGGAAGAGTTGATAGAGGAGAGAATAGATTGGAATAGGCCAACAAAAGGAGGAGATGGTGCATAACACATTAGGATCGAATTGATTGACCCAGATGGAGAAAGATTTACTAGAACCTTTCAATCAATTCCCACCACTAGGAAGTTGTCCAAGAAAGAAAATCCAAGCGAGATCATCGACTTGGATCATTTCTATGATTCCTAGGAGTGTGACTCTGAGTCTAGCTACAAGACTCGTTAAATAAACAAAAGCGCTTATTAGGAGGCAACCCAATCTTTTACTTTCTGGCGTTTTAGGAGTGCCGTGTGTTTTATTCTTTATCGTTTATTTTTATATGTTTGAATTATGTGATCATGCTTTGTTTTGTCTTTAACTTCGTCTTAATTGCAATCAAATGTATTTTGCATCAAATAATGTTAAAGGAAAATATCCAGTTTCTAAGAACCATTTCAAACATATAAAATAAATAATTTAGATTAATTCGCGTCTTGTGTGTCTTGTATTATGTTTAGAGTCATATGATTGTACTAATCGTTCTTGTGGTTTATGCAGTAATTTTTCTAGGAAATAACCAATAGGATTTGCGTGCAGAAACTTTTTCAAGAAACAAATTTTTTTTTATTTACACTCTCTGGAGACGGCATCAGGATTTTTCCTGACGGCGTCGCGTCTCCAGCTATAGTAAATTTCGTGTTTTTTTTGAAAAATTAATTTTGTATAATTTCCAGAATTTGTAATTTCCTAAAATTTGCAGAAACCCACAATTACATTACTACATTCATCCTATCTTTATTGCTTTCGTAGTGTCAAAACCTTAAATAATTACGTTGTATATTATTATCCCATCAAATTTTACACTAGGTATAGTTATTTCTTGTCTTTGATTTGCAGGTTATATTGATAAGGAAAGCCTGAAAGTTCTTAGGAGTTTCATGTGGATAATTCTTGGATGAGAATTTAGCCGAGATCATTTGTTTCTTCTCCAATATTGAGCAAAACCAGGGGAGTACTAGTTTCTTTTGCCTTTTTCCTTTTCCCTTTATTTGTTTTTTGGATACTTTTAAGAACATTGAGGACAATGTTCAAAATAAGTATAGGGGGAAATAAAGCCTTAGAAACTATTTCTTCATTTGCCTTTGCTTTGTACTTAAAAAGATGAGTAATATACTGAAATGTAGCGTAGACGCTAATTTTAACCTAAATTTTTTTTTTATGGCACATACCGATGAAAACTTAGTATTATTAGCGTCTCATGGATAGGAGTTAAATGATTAGCATAAAAATCCGACCACTCTAAAAAATTCCACCCCAAAAATGTGAGGTTCTCCTCTAGATCTTTAGGAATTTAAGCATCCATCTTTTGTGCTTAAGATAGCTTTACCTTTAGCTTGCTTGAGTTAAGGAATGAGAAATCATATATGTCGTGCATATGTGGTTTTGTCGCTTTTTCTGGAGCATTAGTACCGGTTAAAACTATATGAGAGTATACCGGTAGTATATTAAATTCTAGAACTTGTTTTTGTGATGCATCCTGAGACTGCAAGTGAGATCGCATTCGTATGATTAGGATTTGCTAAATGATAAGAGGCATTAGGATAAACCCTGTTTTAAACCTGTATTTGTTATTATGGTCTCCTCGATCATATAACTATCCCAACACCCTTGCTTCGCACTCATTTTTAGTGCAAGATACCCCTAGTACACCCCTCTGAGCCTATCCTTTTTGCGGTTCTCGTAATTTTATGGTGGATCCTGGATTATTAATGAAGAGCATTGTTTACACCCTTACTAAAATGTTACACTCAAATCGCCTTAGACTTCCGTGTATGTACTCGTTTTTAGTACATTATTTCTATCACATTTGTAAACCCAATTGATTATTTGCTTGAGTACATGTGTTGGGATTAAAAGTCTTCTTGATGTTGTTTGGATTACTGCTGCTCATGTTTGTGTTAATGCTGATCAGCTGGAGTTAGTACTGCTCAGAGACTTCAAAGAAAATATGCTAAGTGTTTACTACTGCTAGTACACAGTTAGCACTACTAGTGAATATTAGTGCTGCTGATGAACTTCAAAGAAAATATGCTAAGTAGTTACTACTGTTAGTACAAAGTTAAGACTGCTCAGCTGAAGTTAACGCTGCTAGTGAAAATATGCTTGAAGTTACTACTGCTAGTGAATATCAAGTTAATGCTGCTAGTTAGTACTGCTTATATGATATGTATTAGTTCTTTATAGAAAAGATTTTAGATACTTAGGAAAGTATTATAAGCCGACTAGGACTCCTTGGTGTATAAAAGGAGGTCATAGGGCATAGAGTTTCATATACAACTAGACGTATAATTCATAGCTTCAAGGTCTTTGTAACCCTAATACTTTGAGAGTATTCGTATTATTATCATTAATAATAATGGAGCTTATTTGTTGAATTGTATGTTCATTGAATTACTGTTTCATTGATAATTCTTCTTAATATTAAAGATTAGATTCCGCATAATCTTTAATACATTCAAACATAGTTTCTACTATAGTTGTGTTAGAATTATCTAATATAACTAATACTTAAACGAGCTTAAGGAATTTGATCTATTGAAGTGGGATCAACAAGTGGTACCAAAGCTTGTTGAGAAGCTGTGAATAAGCAGAACCTATTTTTGCTAAAAGATATGGATCAAGATTCTGCACATATGGTGGCTGCATCCAAAGATCCCATGCTTAAACCTGGTGAGTATGAGATATGGAGGATGAGAATTGAACAATATATCCAGATGATAGACTATGCACTGCGGGAAGTCATAGAGAATGGTGCAACCTTGCCAAAAACAACAACTGTAGAAGGTGTTGTGACAGTGATGCCTATTACAACTGCTGAAGAAAAGGCTCAGAGAAGATTAGAGGTGAAAGCTAGAAGTACTTTAATGATGGGCATTCCCAATGAACATCAGTTAAAGTTTAACTCTATAAAGGATGCTAAGAAGTTGCTGGAAGCTGTTGAAAAGAGATTTGGTGGGAATCTCTTAAAGCAGCAATATGAAAACTTCACTGCTCCAAGCTTAGAGATGCTTGATCAAACTTTTGATAGGCTTCAAAAGCTTGTGAGTCAGTTGGAGCTTTTGGATGAAAAGCTTTCACAAGAAGATGTTAATAAAAAATTATTAAGAAGTTTGTCACCTGAGTGGAACACACATGCTGTTGTGTGGAGGAATAAAGCTGATTTGGAGACAATGAGCATGGATGATCTCTACAACAACCTCAAGGTGTATGAACCAGAAGTTAAAGGGATGTCTAGCTCAAGTTCAAGCACACAGAACATGGCTTTTGTGTCCTCTTCAAATAACAACACTAGCAGCACTAATGAAGCAGTTAATACTGCTCATGGAGTTTCTACTGCTAGCACTTAAGTTAATGCTGCTAACTCTACAAATATTGATAACTTGAGTGATGCTGTTATTTGTGCATTCTTTGCTAGTCAACCAAATAGTCCTCAACTTGTACATGAGGACTTGCAACAAATCCATCCAGATGATATGGAAGAGATGGATTTGAGATGGCAAATGGCCATGTTGACTATGAGGGCAAGAAGGTTTTTGAAGAATACAGGAAGGAAGCTTACTGTTAATGGCAATGAGACTATTGGTTTTGATAAGTCCAAAGTGGAGTGCTATAACTGCCACAAGAGGGTACATTTTGCTAGGGAGTGTAGAGCTCCAAGAAATCAAGACAACAGGAACATGGAAAGCTCAAGAAGGAGTGTGCCTATGGAAACATCTACTTTCATAGCTTTGGTGTCATGTGATAGTCTTAGTGGATATGACTAGAGTGATCAGGCAGAGGAAGGGCCTAAATATGCACTCATGGCTTTCTCATCTTAAAGTCCTGACTCAAAGGTATCCAATGATTCTATTTTTTTAAAATATTGTTTGAAAACTATTGAATCTCTTAAATCTCAAAATGATCAACTATTAAAAGTTTTAAAGAAATCTGAGTTAATGGTTCTAGGTTATAAGACAGGTTTAAAGTCTGTGGAAGAAAAACTTAAAGTTTATAAAGCAAATGAGTCTATTTATTTACAAGATATTAAGGGCTTAAAATTTGAAATTCACATAGGAGAAATAACTATTAGAGAGCTTAGGAAAAAGCTTGACATAGTTTAAAAAGAAAAAGATGGCATTCAACTTAATGTAGATAAATTTAAACATGCATATAAAAGTTTAAACAAGCTCATAGAGTGTCAGATAGTTGACAATTGCAAGAAAGGTTTAGGCTATGAAAATTATAATGTAGTTCCACCTCCCTACATAGAAAATTTCATACCTCCAACACCTGAATTGTCTTTTATTGGTTTAGATGAGTTTGTTAATAAGCCTGTAGTTGAGAACTGTAAAGCTATGTCTAGTGAAGAAGAGCCTAAGGTAGTTAGGAAGTATGATGATGCCCCAAGTATTGAATAATGGGTGTCAGATGATGAGGAAGAGGATGTGTCTCAGTCTAAAATTGATAGGAAAATAGTTAGGCCTAGTATTGTTAAGAAAGAGTTTGTCAAATCTAAACAACAAGAAAAAACTTCTAGGAAAACTGTTAAAAAAGTTGAGCAACATAGGCAAAACACTCACAGTCCAAGAGGCAATCAAAGAAATTGAAACAATATGATGTCTCAAAAACTAGGAAGCAATTTTGAGATGTTTATAAGGCCTGTTATGTGTGTGGAAGCTTTGATCATTTGCAAGTTGATTGCAATGACCATCAAAAATAGTTTCAAAATCAAAGGATGGTGAAACATGTTTTGAATAATTCTCAATGGGTGAATCATCAAAACTTTGCTAAAAAGACTCACCCATGTGATAAAAAAACTTGGTTCCAAGAGCAGTACTAGTGAAGTCTGGTTTAGTATCAATTAATACTGCTAGACAAAATATTTCAAAAATAGCAGTATTGGTTAATACTGCTAGATAAGTTAATGCTGCTCACTCAAACACAACAATGAATGCTGCTAGACCAATGTCATATCTTTCTAAAATAGCACATTCAACTCTTAAGAGGCCTATTCATAAGAACACAACATTTAAAAAACAGTAATATTAATCAAAGGGTTAATACTATTAGGGGTAAAAATTTTAATACTGCCAAGCCAAAAGCAGTAGTTAATGCTGTTAAGGGAAATAATTTTAATGCTGTTAAGGCCTCAGCTTGTTGGGTTTGGAAACTAAAGCATAAAATTTTATACCATGTTTCTAAACACAACAATGCATTAATCACCCTAAAAAGGTTTGATTATGTTGATGCACAAGGCAGATCCAAGTCAGTGATGGCTTGGGTCCCCAAAAGAAACTGATTTTCTTACCTAATGTGCAGGGCAATCCACAAATGGATTTACAAGATCAGGGAGTAATTAATAGTGGATGCTCAAGGCACATGACATGGAACATGTCCTATCATACAGACTATGAAGAGATAGATGGAGGATATGTTGCTTTTGGAGGGAACCCCAAAGGAGGGAAAATCACAGGAAAAGGTACTATTAAAACTGGTAATCTAGATTTTAAAAATGTGTATTTTATGAGAGAGTTAATGTAACATCCGAGAATTTTCGAATTTTTGAATGACGATTTCAATCGTTGACTTTTAGGGTCTGGCTTGACTTATAAGAGCGACCACCAAAAGCACGTTTTCACAACTCGGACTCAAAAGCAATTTAATGTAAAACGACATTCCTGATAACTTTTCAGTTTTGACCGAGCCCTGAA